>BDJD01000800.1:51764-65917 GCA_002564525.1 Rosa multiflora | reverse complement strand
AACTTTTATTAGAAAGACTCAATGGGTAGTTGACTCTATGGCTTTTCGCCAAAACACAAGTTTCACAATGTAAGGACGACTCGTCAATGCCAATAAATAAAGAGGGCATAGCTTTATGCATTACACTGAATGAAGGATGCCCTAAGCGTCTATGCCATAGCCAGACTTCATTAAGCTCTCTAGAAGTCAAAGTCAAAGCAACTGGGACATTCTTCCTTGGTCTCTCCCGATATAAGTTTGATCCAGATGAAACAGTCTCCCCCTCATATACCCCTTGCCAATGACTTCCCTGGTCAGAAGATCCTGAAACACCACATACATGGGAAAAAATGTCACAGAGCACAAGAATTGAGTATTCAATTGGGGAACTGAGATTAAGTGGTGAGACAAGTCTGGTACATACAATACATCATGCAATACTAAGGTAGGTGTGACTCTTATGGAACTAATACCTAAGACAGGAAATGATTCACCATTGGCATTTGTAACATATGATACATTAGGTGTGGATAAGGTAATGACATACTTCTTATCATAGGTCATATGATCTGAAGCACCAGAATCAATAATCCAAGTATCTGAACCTAGAAAGGTAGAAATTTTTAAAGCCATACCAATCTTACCAGTACCTCTAGCAACCATTGAGACTGAGGGAGAGCCATCATTGCCTGTGGTATGATCTTGCCCAGCGACTCCAAAATCCTCTGAACAAGATGAACGGTTGCCTTTCCTCTACCTCGAGGTTCAGTTGGTTTGGGTTTGCTGAAGTATCCAGCAAGGTACCCAACTAACTTATAACAAGTCTCCTTGGTATGTCCAGTCAGTTTGCAATGTTGACATACAGACCTACCTAGAGAAGAACCCTGAGTCACGGGATGTAATCCTGATTGTGGTGTACTGAAGCCAGGAGGTGGACCTTGAGCCCGAGGGGGCATAGCTTGGATTGTTAGGCTGGAGATTTCAGAATGAGTTGCCTTTGTGCTACCTTGCTGAGACTCATCCTTGTGGATGTAGGTAAAAGCCTCAGTGACGGAAGGAGGCTCTTGCCGACGCAACAACTCTCCCTTGGCACTGTTATGTTTAGCATCTAATCCACTCAGAAACTGGTGCACACGCTCCAACTCCTTCTCCTTCTGGTACCAAGTAATATCCTTAGCATTCTTCAATTTGTTTAGTCGCCGTTGATCAATCTCGGCCCAAATGTTTTTCAGCTGGGTGTAGAACACTGAAACTGCTTGCCCATCCTGCTTCATCCTTGTTGCGTTGCACAACAATTCATAGATTTGGGAAAAATCATATTCATTCATATAAAGATCATTAAGCGTCTTCCAAACTTCTGCAGCAGTATCACACCTAATGATCAATTAGATCACCTCATCAGTCATGGCTTTGTACGGAATTGACAGTACAAGTGCATCAACATCTTCCCACTTGACATACTCTTCACTTTCCTCATTCGCCGCTGCCTTAATGGTATCGGTGACATGACCCATCTTATGGATTCCACGAAGGTGAAAGGAAATCATCTTCTTCCATGTCCTATAATTCCCAGGTCCATTCAGTTTTGCTCCTCCGAATGAACCTGATGAAGAATCTGGGTTTTGAACTGAGACTTCCACTTTTTGAATACCGGAATTGCTGGTATTCCCTCCTTCTAGAAGTGGAGCATCAGGGCCAGCCATTGGAATATCAACGAAAAAATAATAGGCAGCCGAATTGAGACAGAAGGTATGTTTGAAAAGTCTAGAGGGGTTAATCGACTAGTCAAGAAGTAGCAGTACTTCCTAAGTAAAGAGAAAAGAAATCTTATCCTTGGGTGTTGCCTATCGCGCAACCTTTCGGTAACTCCTTTTAAGGCTTTAGCAACTGGCGCTTAGCGGAGGCTTGGCTCTTGGTGGTGCAGCGTAGCTGTTGCCACTTGGCGGGTGAAGCGTAGCTTAGCGTTTGGTGGAGCTGTGGCTGGCGGTGCCTTGCTGCCTATGCTAACGGGTGCTTGGCGCTAGCCGACTAGCGACTGACGCTTATCAGATCATCCCTGGTGGTTGCCGCTGATTGAAGAAGAAGATGAGAGTGATTGAATTGCTTTGGTGCCCAGACTAGATTTCTGGGTTTAGAGATAAATTACAATCAAGGGAGATGGGTGCGTTAGCCTTTTTTTTGGGTGTGCGCAAGGTTGGATTGCAGGTCAGTGGTGCGTCATTGGTGCTGGCAGTGGAGGTTCCTTGGTAGTAGGCTCGCTGACGCTAGCGTTGATGATGATTTTGGAGTGCCAAAGTGTCCACAGTATATCTCTGGGTGTCCAGAGTAAGTTGGTGCCCAAATATTTTTTTTCTGGTTTACCGCTATCTCTTGGTATTGACGGTGCCAACTTCTCATGGGAAGATATTTGAGCTGGCGGAGTAAGCTTCTTGTACAGAGAAGCGAACAATTTTTTGTTTGTTTTTGTTTTACCTCTAGGATGGGTTGGCGGTGGCGTTGGAGATGACACTTGATGCAAGAAAAAAAAAAGTTTATTTGTGTTACCGCTAAAGGTGGGTGTGGTGTTGAATATAATGAAGTAAGTCCGCTACCCTGGGAGCTGATGATATCCAAGAAGATTTAATCATCATTAAAGAAGTTGGGTGCTCAGTGAGCAACGAAATTAGAACTCAAAGAGGGAAAAAAATTTCTTTGAGCTTCATTAAGCTGACTTAATGCATGGTAAGTGACGAAGCCTTTATTTCGGCTTCTCACAGACGACGCCAATGTTAACGTTAGAATTGAAGGCTCTAGTTAGCTTTAGAGAAAAGAGAGAGAGAGAGAGAGAGTGTGTGTGACACGAGATGTATAGTGGTTCGTCTCCCGCCTTAGCAGGAGACCACGTCCACTTAAAATATTTAACTATATGTGTTTGGGCCTTGCGGCCCAAGTTGATTACATGAGTAGAGTATGTAATGGAGTGGCTTCTAAGTGTGAGGAGGGGTCCCTTTTATAGGGAAGGGAATGTAGACCCCCGTACATTTCTTGTTTATTTTAATTTGTCGCATAACGTATGAAACTACGTATTCATAAGGTACACAAGTATCGAGGCTTAAGACAATCCCAGAAAATTTTTCCGAAAGGATTCGGTGAAGTGTCGGAGAAATAAGGATGTTTGAAGATGTATTTTCGGAGTGGGTTTGAGGGAAATTAAGAGAAAAAGAAAATTGAAGCAGCCCAAGCCCACTTGGCCCAAAAGGAGGGGCAGATTGGACATTTCACACTCATTAAAGGGGAGAGGTATTTAAGGAACACACTCTCTCAAACCCTAGGCACTACCCTCATTTTCTCACTTCTCTCTCTCTCATCCGAAAGGATTCGGTGAAGTGTCGGAGAAATAAGGATGTTTGAAGATGTATTTTCGGAGTGGGTTTGAGGGAAATTAAGAGAAAAAGAAAATTGAAGCAGCCCAAGCCCACTTGGCCCAAAAGGAGGGGCAGATTGGACATTTCACACTCATTAAAGGGGAGAGGTATTTGAGGAACACACTCTCTCAAACCCTAGGCACTACCCTCATTTTCTCACTTCTCTCTCTCTCACTTCAGCTCACCCTCTCTCTTATCCATCCCCTTCTCTCTTCGGAAGCCGCCGGACCGCCGTTGCAGTCGCCGGAACCCCATTTTCACCAAAATTTCTTGATTTTCTCCTCTTTATTCCCTCTTTCCATTTCTCCAACCAAAATCATGAAATTTAGCCTCCAAAAACACTAGAACCCAAGCTAAAATTGGGGGTTTTGTGATTTCTTCTTTCCAAGCTCAAATCAAGGTAATCTTCCTCCTAATCTAGCCTCTATTCATCCGATCTATACCTATTTCTTCCTAAATCCGAGTTTTTTTATATTTTGATTTGTAATTTTGATTGCATGAACCCGATTTCCCCTAAACCAAGAGGCTAGGCTACGGGTTTGTGGTAAGGATCTATCCATGCAACCTTGTTTCGAGTTTTGGTTGTGATATTGATGATTGGACTGATTTGTAGGTGAAGAAGGCCAAGGATGAGGAATAGGCCGTGGGTTTTGAAGAAGAAAGGGTAAGGAATGGGTTTTGGACATACCCTAGAAGTTTTGGAATTTATTTGGTTGATTTTGATTTTGTTGAGCCATTGTTGTTGTTGGAAAAATTGTGAAAATTAGATTTTTGAGAAAGGTTTAATTAGTAGGATTTTATTAGCCTAATTTTCTAAGTGTTGGAATTTTGGTGATTGTTGTTGTGTAATTTTGGCCAAAAGAAAAAGAAATGGAAGAAGAAAAGAAATGGCTTTGTTTTTGGAAGAAAAACAAAATAAAGAAAATGAGTAAAAGTTGGATTAAATGAGTTTTTACAGTGGTAAAGTGGTAAAAAGTGAAGAATGTGAAAGTAAAGGTAAATTCGGTAAAAAGGAGGTAAAAGTGAAAATGTGGAGGTGAAAATCACGTTAAAAAAAAATGTGAAAAAGGAGGAGTAAATGGATAAAAGTAAAAGTAAAACTTTATTTATAATTATTTACTTGTTTATTTTTAAATAAATAAGAAATAATGGTAAATAAAGCAATACTTGGTCAAAAGTCAAAGTCAAATCAGAGAGTTGACCAGGGTTGACCGTCCTCGTAAAACGTGAGGATCGACTCGACTTTGGTCGTTCGGATTGGCGAAAGTTTAGCGGAGCGATAAGGATGTTTTCATTTTTAATAAAGAAGTTAGTTTCCCAAATTGGTAAAGGTTGAAAGAAATAATTAAGATAAAATGTTACAATTAGTACCCGAACTAAGGCTCATTCTTAACTTCAGTACCCGACTATGCAAAACTATCACTTTAGTATCCTAAGTTTGAAGTCCGACCCAAGAATGGTACACGTCGTCCATAACGGCGTTAACTAGCTAACCACGTGACATATTTTGAGGGCCCTTATGGTTTGCCACGTAGCAAAGACTTAACGCTGTGATGGACGGCGTGTACCATTCTTAGGTCGAGCTTTAAAATTGGGGTACCAAAGTGATAGTTTTTCATAATCGAGTATTGAAGTTAGGGGTCGGCCTAAGTTCGGGTACTGTTTGAAATATTTTCTCAATAATTAATGGTCTCATTGAAATAAAAAGGATTTAGTGTGCGCGATCACTTAAAGTTGATCATGATGTTTACCTGGATAATTACTGACAAACTAAGTAATGGTTCAGGAAATACGATCGTTAAGGAAGCTTAAGCGTAAAACATCAGAGTGTGGAATACGCCTACATTTTTTAGGTAGGGTGAGCTGTCCCTTCATTGTTAGAGGCTTTTCTATATATGTGGAATGCTATAGTATATTATGCTGCCTGCAAGTATGTTTTTGGTTGTTCATTAGTCGATGCCTCGTGATACCTGTGTTTTTATAACTGATAATTGTTGATTACGAAAACCGAGGCTAGACTTGCATGTTGAGATACTGTACCCTTTGTATGTTTGTACTTGTGACCTGAACAGTGAATGAGAGCTAGACGTGTTGATTCCTAGGGATCCCACGGTGTCGATAACTGTGAACCTCCGGAGGGGGCTGTGCTCGTATGTTTGTCAAGGAAATGTGAGTACAGACAGTGAACCAGTCATAGGAGACTCAGGGCCAGGAAATGGACACTTTCGCTACCTGTAGTCACAAGGACTACAGAGTAGTTGGCTAGTTCTCGAAGGATGATGAACCAAGTCGGTCACCGATTTATTTTAGTTTAGCCGGAAGGTAAGTATCTCAGAGCTCTAAGTTGTGTGAAGCATGCTGCATATGATTTCTTGAAAAGAAACAACCATGATTGTTTTTGTTTGCATTTGTTTTACTTGATTTTACAAATGCGCGCAATCTATATTCTAGTAGCTATGTTTTACCTATTAGTTTTCAAACCTAACTAAGGCTGGGTCGGTCCCTATTGGGCTAGCGAGGACGAAATGCTCACCCCTACATTTCAGGTTACAACGAGGTCATTCCGGACGATTTGGATTAGAAGTGGGTCGTTGGCCGAGTCCGTGTGTTGCTGTTCCTGTTGCTTGAAGTTCTTCCTTGTTGGTACTTTATTGATTTACTCGCTTCTCTTTCAATGTTGAACTCTGTGAGGTCTGCCTACCTGAGAGTGCGCCTCACCCCCTTTGTTTTATTGTTATTGATGAACTCTGTCGATTCGGTTATGATGTAAGGCCTACGGCGTCACAGTGCACTTGCCCACTTTATTTTTAAGCATTTCCAGACTAGTTGATTTAAAGTCTTTCCTTAAAAGTTTTCTTGGTCTCCTATTTTCTAAAATTTGCATTTTCAAAAGGCCTTGTAGTATTAAGTTGGTAAGTCTACGGTACGTCTATGATGTATCGAGCTCCTATTGGCTTAATATTACGGCTGTGTTATACCCCTTCAAGTCGCCATAGGGAACCCTCTCCTTTACATTTTCTTCCATGTGAGATGCTAAAACCATTGTTCTAGTCTTAGAAAGCATGTTTGTGAAGATAACTTGGCAAGGTCTTGGCCTCTTCCGACTACCACAGGGTAAGTTGGATGTTAGGTTAGGGATGTATATCGAGGTTGGGTCCCACCATGGCTTGCGGGCCCACAAAGAGGGTGTTATTTATACTTGGTGATGTAGTAAATCCTTCATTTGTTGGAGGTAGGTACACCCCCAATAAAAATTTATTGGGTTTCACTGGGGGTAATAAAAGTCTCTGGCAATCTTTGGTCAGTGACCGGAGTCCGACAACTGGATTCCGACTAAATCTCCAATAACTTTTTAATTATTTAGAAGGTAAACTTGTCTTTTTACATTTAAATGGGGTACGTGGGTACACAAATTTTTTAGTGGAGTAAGTGGGCATTTGTTGGGTCCAAATTGGATAAATGGTCAAGAGCCCCTAAATCAATTGCTAGTAACACAAGTCATAGTTGCTGGTGAAATATATATATATATATATAGGATTTTTCTCAGGTAAAGATATGCTTACCTAAGCTTATGGAACGGATTTCTAGTTTTTGGCCACTTTTCAATCACATATTCACATCTTAACCGTTCAGTTTTTAGGTCCTAATGTATAGATCACGCACTTTAATTAATTTTGAATCCATTTGATAATAGTGTATTATCAAATTTCTCATGCCATTGCTTGGGAGCTTGTTTAAGTCCGTAAAGTGACTTAATCAATTTACAAACTTTATTTTCTTGACCTTTAACAATAAACCCTTCGGGCTGTTCCATGTAGATTTCTTCATCTAGTTCGCCATTTAGAAATGCGGTTTTCACATCCATTTGGTGTATTTCCAAATTGTGTACAGCCGCTATAGCAATTAATGTTCGTATTGATGTAATTCTTGTCACCGGCGGCGAATATGTATCCAAAAAATCTATACCTTCTTTTTTGACGATACCCATTAGCTACTATACGAGCTTTGTATTTTTCTATGGTACCATCGGGTCTCATCTTTCTTTTGAAAATGCATTTATGGCCTATTGGTTTATGTCCCGGAGGTAAATCAACCAATGTCCAAGTATTATTTTGTATAATGGATTCAACTTCACTTTGAATAGCCTCTTTCCAATAAGGTGCTTCCGATGATTCCATGGCAGCTTTATATGTTTGAGGTTCTCCTTCAAGATTAAAGGTCATGAATTCGGGTCCAAAATCTTTGGCAATTTTTCCACGTTTACTTCTTCTTGCTTCTAGAATTTCTTCTTGAACTGTAGAAGTATTATCTCCACCAATTTCAGTACTTTTGTTTAACTCAATTTGAGGCAACGTATCTCCATACATTCTCTTCTTTGGATTAGACTTATCCTTGTAAGGAAAAATATCCTCGAAGAATTCTGCTTCAGTAGATTCTAAGACTGTGTTTATGTTTATATCAGCAACATCAGATTTGTAAACCAAAAATCTATAAGCAGCACTATTATTGGCAGGGCCAATATATATGCAATCTATTGTTTTTAGTCCAAGTTTAGTTCTCTTTGGAAAGGGAGCTTGAACTTTGGCAAGACAACCCCACACTTTCATCGTTTTATAAGTAGGCCTTCTTCCTTTCCATAGTTCATAAGGAGATTGATCACTTAGTTTATGAGGAATACTATTTAATATCATATTTGCAGTAAGCAAGGCTTCTCCCCACAAATTATGTGGTGCTCCCAAACTAATTAACATTGAGTTTATCATATTCTTCAATGTTCTATTCTTTAGTTCGGCAATTCCATTTTGTTGTGGAGTATATGGCGCTGTAGTTTGATGCACAATTCCATGAGAAGAACAAAATTCTGCAAAGTCTTTGGATTCATGTTCTCCACCTCTATCAGACCTTAGAATCTTTATAGTTTTCTCAAGTTGATTCTCAACTTCTGCTTTATATGTTTTGAACATATTTTAAGCCTCATCTTTGCTATGTATCAAATATACATAACAATACTTATTGCAATCATCTATGAATGATATGTAATAGTTCTTTCCTCCACGAGTTGGAGTTGATTTAAAATCGCACAAATCACTATGAATTAAACCAAGTATTTCATTGGATTTCTCTACAGATTTATGAGAATGACCTGCATATTTTGATTCAATACAGATTTCACACTTAGTCATTTTGTTCATTGAACACTTTGGCAGCATGCCTAAATTTACCATTCTTTATAAAGAGCGAAAATTAACATGGCCTAACCTAGAATGCCATAAAGAAGAGGACTCAATCATGTACATAGAAGCAGTGCTAGTGCCTGCATTATTATTATTATTAATAGCATCCATAGTAGGTACAACATTTAGTTTAAAGAGTCCTTCACTAAGATAACCCATCCCTACATACACCCCACCTTTGGTGAGTATAAATTTGTCAAATTTGAACACTAGTTTGAATCCCTTGTTGCTTAGAACAGGACCAGACACTAGGTTCTTACAGATTTTAGGCACATGAAGTACATTAGTGAGTACAAGATCTTTTCTAGAAGTGAATTTCAGAATCACCTTCCATTTTCCTTCAATTTTGGTAGTTGTAGCATTCCCCATGAACAGAGGTTCTCCTTCCTTGATTGGCTAGTATGAAGTGAACATCTCCTTTGCAGAGCATACGTGCCTTGTAGCACCGGTATCAATCCACCAATCAGTTGAATTAGTCACCAGATTTGCCTCAGCAATGAATTGATCTTCAGCAAGGTTTGCTAGGTTGTTGGAACTTCCAGAACCTCCACCTCCTTAATCTTTCTTGAAGCGACACTCTTTTGCTCTATGCACTGGTTTGCCGCCAACCTCCAGTTTGTGGCTTTTTGAAGGCCTTGTTCTTTTGTGGGGCGAGTGACTTCTTTGCAGCAGCAGCAAAAGTTGATTTGGCAGCAGCGTTCTTGCCCTTGTTTTTCTGAAACTTGGCATTTGATGGACTCCCTCCAACCATGTTAGCAGTTGGCTCCATAGAAGTAGCATAAGCCCTTTCATTTTTCCGGAGGTCCTCTTCAACATGAAGTTTCATAACCAATTACTCAAATTGCATGTCCTCAGTTAGGTGTTTCAGATAAACTTTGAAATCTTTCCATGAAGGAGGTAACTTTTCAATAACAGAACCAACAAGAAAATTCGAGTTTAGTCTCATACCTTCTTCATCTAACTCATGAACAATGACTTGGAGTTCCTCCGCTTGCTTAACAACAGACTTGGCATCGACCATCTTGTAGTTCAGAAACTTGCCAATGACAAACTTCTTTGAACATGAAACTTCAGTCTTGTACTTGTTGTCCAACGACTCCCACAATTCCCTTGCTGTTTTGAAGGATGAGTAGATGTCATATAAGGAATCGTCGAAGGCATTGAGAACATAGTTCCTGCACAGAAACTCATTGCTTGCCTAGGCAACAATGACCCTTTGATTTTCGGCCTTTTGAGCATCAGTTGGAACATTCTCTCCATCTCCTTCGAGAAGAGCCTTTGGAGCCTCGGTTGTGAGAACATCTGCCACATGAAGAGTTGTCAAATAGAACAACATCTTCTGTTGCCAGTGTTTGAAATCCGAACCCTTGAATTTCTCAGGTTTCTCCACATGATTTTTCATAGCAGATCTTGATTGATCCATCTTGAATTTCTGTCTTACATTGTTAGAACCAATCAGTATATGCTTGTAACGAACAATATAATTATATATATGAATATAAAAAAATATCTATATAACAACTAATAAACAAAATTGAGATAAAATAGTTTTGAACAGAAATTTAATTCACTAACTTGATCAGATAGAGGCCTGCAATATAGTGACCTAAGACAGAAATTCGCCCCCACTTTTGCTGTAGTTTTCGGACGTCTATCTAGAGGATATAACTATCTGGTCAAGTTCTTGCACAAGAACTTGACCCTGGCGAATTTTACTTTATGCTTATCTTAGAAACGATTTAGGAGGAAGAAGAAGAAGAAGATTTTCGATGATGAATGACGACCTTGGTTCGTCCATATATAGAAGCCAAAGCAAACAGTTGCGCCGGCAGTTTCATCGTTGTTTGATTTCATCCGATTGCAACTGTTCGATTTTATTTGAATAATTGAATAAAAATTCAGAAAATAAAATCAAATCTAATCAAGAGAACCAAGATCCCTAAGGCCCATCTTTGACTTTATGGGAAGCCCAATAGGAAAAACCCACCAAAGCCACCAATGTCATACATTTACTTGTTTGGAATGATGTGGTCTTATAAAGGCCATAACCCTCAAAATTTTCTTCCATGTGTTAGAACGCATCTTAGCTCTTGAACACATTGCATGAACCCCACAAGTTCAACATACTCGGGGATGTCTGGCAGAAAGCTTCTGCTGCTTCAATGGGACCTTTGGGCTAGGCCTTGTATTGATCAAATAGTAGGTACTTCGAGGGACGAAATTCGTTAACCTGACCCAGTGGATGAAAAGGCCTTGAAAATAGGTCTTTGGAGAACTGAGGGTCTGAAAACCAACAACGCCAAGTTTGCACACACATCCATAGTGTTCTAGTAGATAATTTGCAAAAGATCTCCACCATTACGCGTTCTAATACTATTACCTCCCCAACCTTAAATGCGAAAAATAAACGAGACCTCAGTCCTCGAGTTTTTATTTTTAAGGCATTCGTTATGGGCTTCCAACTCTAATTGCCAGAAGCCCATGTTGTAACAAGGTGGCCCATTGCTCCCTCTTCTGAAAACAAAAGGGGTTTCAGAGTCGCATTTCCACGTCTCTCTCTCTCTCTCTCTCTCTCTCTCTCTCTCTCTCTCTCTCTATCCAATAGTCACAGCTCCTCGCGCACGTATACATGCTTATTCGAATTTGATATTGGGCTAGTTTTTATTTTTATTTGAATTTTGTGAATCTGAGAGTTCAATTAACATGATTAGGGTTTTCTGTTTGATAATATTTTGTTCGATATGGATAGTGTGGAAATGTTCGATAATTATATGAAAATTTGGGGATCCTATCAACGCATTGATCGAATTGAAAGCTCCTTTTTCTCTTTAGCTTGAATTTGAGTTGCATATTGATATTGACAAAGACATATGAAACTTTGAGGTGCATTAGGGTTTGTAGAAAAATATATATATATATATATATATATATATATATATATATCAAAGGGCTGCCGAGTTGTTTTGTTATTGCAATTTTGTTTGATCTGAATCATCTGATTGTTTAACTTTTTCAGATGAGACGGCCAAGTGGGAGAAGATAACATATTTAGGCATTATTTCATGCACTGGGCTAGCCGTTTACATTCTGTCGAAGGGCCATCATCACTATGAAACACCTCCTGTGAGCTCTCTTCTCGAGCTTTGTGAATAATTCTTTGTATTTTTACAGTGTTATGCCATGCTGTCTATGTTTAGATTGTTGTATTCTAATTTATTGTCGCAATTTAGATTCTTTGGTATGCTTTAGACCTTCACCTTTAGGTTTTGGTAATAATTCGCATCCTGTATTGTGTATGTTTGCAGCCGTACCCATATTTGCGCATTCGCAACAAGGAGTTCCCGTGGGGTATGCTTCTGAACATTATCATTTCCCTGTATTTATAATTATCTTCTATTGACCAAGTGGACTCTCTCTTTGTTTTTCTTACCGTTAACATTGGTTAGATTTAAATTGTTGACTCATGTAATAAACAACATACATAATTTCAATCTTCTCCTAAGACGGTTTCTGTGTTTAAAGTAACTGGGGTTTTCAGGGGTACTTGTTTTGTTTGAAGTTTCTTTTAAATTATGTGTGACACTATATGGCATTTCCTTTAGGCTTTAGCTATCAGTTGTTGCTTTAGGTTTTCACTAACCATTGGTCCGTTTCTCTAATGAAGAACATGAAGTCTCTATGTGGGTTAGGTTGGCATTGGAATGAAATGTCTGAACTGTTTTCCTTTTTATGAATCTATGTTATCTGAATGGAGGCCAGTGTGTGATGTGGCCCCTATCGCCGAGGTTTTCAAATAGATTCAGGGTTGGTGAATTGGTGGAATTGGCAATAAAAATAATATGATATATTCCATTTTAACCATTAGGATGACTCGGATATCACATATTTCTGTATTAATCTCAAATAGATGAACAATATATGAGCCCTATACCAAAACCAACAATAAGTTAAATTGCTCCTGTGGTCAGTAGTACTGCTTGCTAAACTGGTGCACTTTTCTCTACAATTTTTGTGATGTTGGTTGTGTTTGAAAATATCAATATCCTCAGAAACAAACAGCTTATAAAAAAGGAAAAGGATTGTGAAATCTACACTCATTCTTACCTGCACTCCCACTCATATTTTGAAACTTGAATTTCCAAAGTTGCCCCTTAAATCAATAACATTAAACACTCTGCTCTCCAAATTTAATGCAGAGAAAGTAAAAAATTTATCCTTTAAGCAATGTTCATGTCCTAAAAGGTTCATGAGAAAAATTTCTGTTCTACATGTTCTTTAGTTTTTCTGTTTCTTTCTATGCTTCTACCTAAGATTGTCTGAAGCAATGTACTGATATCTAATGTGTCTTCTCTGTGGTATACAGGTCCTGATGGCCTATTTGAAGCCAAGCACGAAGACCACCATTAAGCTGGATTGTGGCACATTTCAGTGAGATACCATTTGGAATAATTCTCGTTCTTTTTCATGTCAAAACAGAGTCAGGCTGGCTCTCTTGGAATTGTTGGATATCAATGCCAGCACTTATTTTGCATTATGAAATCTGGATCAAGACCTTTTGTCAAATTGTTCAGTCTCTTGTTTGTAATCATTGGCACACAAAATAAGATGGTTTTGATGGGTTGTCTCCTTTTAGTTGACTGATTATATAACTTGATGGGAATGTTTTGTGACTAGCTTGGGCAATTCATTTATTAATATGTTCCACATACCCTGCATTGGTCACCCAGTCATGCCCAGCACAAATTCCACCATTAACGATTTTTGAAGCCAAAATCATGTACCAGACCAGACCAGAATTTTAATTATAAATTTATTAGTGGTGAAAGAGGATGAAAATCAGGCAAATTATTGTTGCTGAATGCAAAATTGCTCAACCACCAAGAACGGAAAAGGAAGGATAAGTTTACATGTTTGGATTTCTTTTTAGATCTAACGTCCACAATCAAGTAATCTCTCCTTCCCTATCTCAGTATTTTGTCTTTCAATCCAAGTAATTTCTCCTTCCCTAACTCGGTTCAGACATTATTTTCATGTCAAGTTGAATATGCTGGAGTGTCAATTTTCTCAATTCTCTGCTTAGGTAGGGGTCAGTCGGTTCCACCGCGCATCTGTCAAACAAAGATCTTGAGAGACAGAGAGCACCCTTTAGGCTATGAAGCAAGACTTTGATGATGCATTGAACATCTTGAAAAACATATGCGATGTTCATACCTACACTAGCAAGACTAGTTTGCTATCATCACCAAGCATAAGTAACACCCACTTTGGGACATCCACGAGACATGGCAAGGCCCAACCGCGACATCCATCGTGTAGCCCTATGTTCGAGCTACGCCACGGTATCCGGAAGTCACAAATCCGCCACCGGGAAGCCACCTTTCCGCCCTTGCAAAGTTGCCCTCACAAACATAGCTTTCTACATGTTAAATAGACTAGAATAGTAACTTTGCTTGTCCCACATCGAAGAACAAGTAAATGAGAAGCATTCCTTCATCTATAAAAGGAATGCCTCCTCCCACAACTCAACACATTCATT
>BDJD01000800.1:29715-48292 GCA_002564525.1 Rosa multiflora | reverse complement strand
CACCTTTCCGGCCTTGCAAAGTTGCCCTCACAAACATAGCTTTCTACATGTTAAATAGACTAGAATAGTAACTTTGCTTGTCCCACATCGAAGAACAAGTAAATGAGAAGCATTCCTTCATCTATAAAAGGAATGCCTCCTCCCACAACTCAACACATTCATTACATCTCTTGTAATCTTGTTAGGCCGCAAGGCTCGACACACTAGTATAGCTTTCAAGTGGACGTAGTCTCCCGCTCATGCGGAGGCGAACCACTATACATCTCGTGTCAACTCTTTCTCTCTCTCTATCTCTCTCTCTTTACTTATCGTTAATTAGATCCCCAACGGATCCAAACATTAACATGCGATGATTTAGAGCATTAGCACCTCAAATATTGAAATGAAAGATTGAAGACAAACTTCAGAAGATAGAAGAAGAAAAACAGCATCCAAATTGTGCATTCTCAAAACATAGAATTTACAACTCAAACAGCACCTTGAAAGTTGACTGATATTTAATCTTTCGCACTATAATCACAATGAAATATATAATGAACAAAGAACATTACAGTTATCCCTAATTACCTTGGAAGAAAAAGACGAAAAACAAATTGACATACAGGCGTGTTCAATAAACAGTGACCAAGTGTGTCACTCTGCAGCATCATTGTTGTGAACTTCAACTTTGCTTTCTGGCAAAGTGTCCAGGTCTATACGAGCCTTTTTCTCTTCTTCAGGGATCGAAGAATTTGAAGAATCAACATTGACATTCTGTGCCTCAGTGTTGTCATTTGTGCTTGTTGAAGCTTCATTCTCCTTCTGAGCATTGCCAGATTCTTCTCCGCCTGCACCTTCATTCTCTTTTGCGTTGCTCTGAACGACATTCTCATTCGCGTTGCTCTGAACGACATTCTCATTTGTGTTGCTCTGGACCACATTCTCATTTGCATTGCTCTGAGCAACATTCTCCTTTTGATTATCCCCCGTCTCAGCATTGGTGTCTGAGAATACTGAAGTATTAACTGATTCCTTTTGGCCCCCATCTGCATTGTCATCAGTATTGCTTTGAACAACATTCTCATTCTCTTTCTGTTCTGAATCAGCATTACTATCTGTGTTTTGAGATGCCTCTTTCTCTTGTGATACAGAAGAATTGGAAGAGTCACCTGATTCTCCATGGTGTGCATCCGCATTGCCATTGCCATTTGCATTGTCGTTTGTGTTGTTCTGAACACCACTGTCATTTTCATTCTGGCCTGCATCAGATTTGTTATCTGTGCTTGAGGATGCATCTTTCTCTTGCTGTTCTGTAGAATTAGAAGAATCAACTTGTTTCCCTGCACCATTATCTACGTTGTCATTTGTTTTCTGCGTAAGTATACTTTCTTGTGTTCCTTCTTCTACAGTGTCACTATTTGTCTTTTGAACAATGTTCATGTCTGAAGGTGCAGAACCACTCTCTTTTTCTGTAGATGTATTGGAGTTGACAATCTGATTATCTGTCACAACTGATTCAGAATTAGTAGAAGTATCTGTGGATTCTCCATTAGTTGTATCTCCCTTCTGAGTTGTGGTGGAAGCTGTTGTGCCAGAGTCTTGTTGCTCACTGTTAGCAGCTACATCAGATCTCTCAGTTTGCTCTGTGACAACATTTTGCTGAGCGGAGTCATCTTTTTTGGATTCTCCATTAGTTGTATCTCCCTTCTCAGTTGTGGTGGAAGCTGTTGTGCCAGAGTCTTGTTGCCCACCGTTAGCAGCTACATCAGATCTCTCAGTGTGCTCTGTGACAACAGTTTGCTGAGCAGACTCATCTTTTTTGGTGTCCACTTGCTGCTGCTCTAATGATTCTGTGGCCAGTGTTGAACTGGATTTAGAACCATTCTCTGTTTCAGAAGGATTACCCTCAGAAACCACTTCGGTTACGGTAGCATTATCAGTATCATTCTTTTCACCGCTTTCCACTGCTTCCCTGTTTGAGACCGACTTGTTTTGGTCTTTATCCACTACAGTGCTATTTGCATTGTTCTCCCGCTGAAACTCCTGCTTTTCTTTGTCAACTGACTGCTCTGATTCATTAGTGTTTTCTGAACCACCTTGTTCATTATTGGCTGATACATTTTGAGTTTCATGAGCCACAGCACTGGAAGCATCATCAGCCTTGTAATGCTCTTCTCTTGCCTCCTCATTATGTTTTTCACCTCCATCTTGAAGCCGGTCATCAGCTAAAATCACCTGTTCAATCTTATCACCTTCCTTCTCTTCTGCCTCCTTTTCTTTATCTGTCTCATTGTGCTCTTCCCCCTCCTCCTTATTGACCTCCCCTTGACTCTCCTCCGATGTTCCTTCCTCCTTGGTCTCTTCATTCTCCTTCACCTCTTGACCTTCTTTTTCTTTGGTCACTTCAGTCTCCTTCACCTCTTCACTTTCTTTCTCTTTGACCTCTTCAGTTACCCTTTCATTGCTCTCCTCAGTCTCATTCTCTTTGACATCTTCATTCTTCGTGTTTCCATCCACATCATCCTTGATCTGTTCATCTTCATTCACAGTGCCCTCCTCATTAATAGTCTCTCTTGTCACTTCCGTTTCTTTATCTCCTTCTACTGAATCAACATGATCATCCCTCGTTTCTTCAACTTTAGGCTGATCATTTTCATTTATCTGGTCTTCTCCACTGCCTCCTCCAACATTATCGATCTCTACAGGCTTGTTTGGCTCTTCCACATTCCTGTTTTCTTCGTCTTCCTCCTCCTCCTTGTGCCTTGCATCTTCAACAACAGTTTCCTCCCGAAGAGGGTTGAGGGCCTTTCTTCCTAAATTTACAATTCCATTGCCATCTTTTATGCTTGCAGCCAACTGTGATTTCTTGACTTGAGACTGCTTGACTTGGTAAACTAGCCAGATGCAGACACCCACCAAAAGACATATTTGTAGTACATGCTTCACCTTGAAACCTTTAGATCTCGGGTTCCTGCGAGGAGATAGCTTGAACATCCTGAATATCTTCAAGGTTCAACCTATATATCCTCTTTATAACACCTGCTAAAAGTTCAATGCTTGTAATCAGAAAAGGGAAACAAGAATACAATTTCCCCTTCAACTCAAAGAAACACATACATTGTACATTTCTTAGTTTCATAAATCAAGAATCAGCGAACAAAATACATGTTCACTTAAGCTGATCTACATATCATGGCACAAGAAAGAGCGTAATAGAATTTAGCATAAACTGTGCACATCAAACTTTAGCCAAGCACCATGATTCAACTAGGCCATAACCGAAACCCAACTAGCAACCCCATAAACAACATCCCATCCACCTTGTTTGACATTGTTCTCACCAATGAGAATTTTCAAAATCCTTAATAAAATCCACTTGAGTTCACCCACAAACATACACTCTCCAACTAAATCAATCCAAAACAAAGTCCCACTTCTAGTAATTGCAATTACAGCACTAAATAACAGTTACAGCAAGCAGAGCAAAACTCAGATCTAAACATGCACAACACCAAATCCAATTGCAGCAATATTTGGCAAAATCTCACAATGTCAAAGGGTAGAGTGGAATATTAGTACAGAAAAGACATACCAGAAGAACCTGCAGGCCCTTGGATTCTGCCAAGCCTAAAAAGTAAACCCTTTTTTGGTTTTGGTAATGGAAGTTACCAAAACTGAAAATATTTGGAATTATGCGAACAATGGCGGTAGTTAAACTATAAAGACTCCACCTTTTGTACTAAACACAAGGTGGGTTTTTGAAGAGATGAAAGATTGGAAGCAATGGGTTCTGGTTAGTGTATCTTCTTCAATCCTCTTCTTCCCACACCTAAATTTTGGATCTCAAATCTGGGTGTGCAAAAAGGTGTAGAAAAGAAGTGAAAAAGATGGAGTCTTTGGTGTTATTTAAAGCAAAGCGAGACGTGTCCCAAAGGGACCAAATCTATAAAACGTTACCGTTTTGGTAACCCAGGGTTCACAACCTCCCACGTGTTCACCTTCATCTTGAACAAGTCGGTGAAGCTTTTCTATACAGAAACCCCTTTGCCGCACAGAGACGATAACCAAACCCCCCCCTCCCCCCCCAAAAACCCGAACATGGCTTCGAAGCTTCTAGTTTCAGCTCTCCGCAAAACCCTAAGCCCCCATGCCCCCATTTCCAAACCCTCCTCCTTCTTCCGCGCCGCCTCCACCGCCGCGGCCGCCGTCGAGCCGTACGAGGAGGCCGCCGATGGGGTTTATATGAAAGGGGTCAAAATCTCCGGCCGGCCGCTCTACCTCGATATGCAGGCCACGTCGCCGGTGGACCCCAGAGTCGTCGACGCCATGCTCCCCTACTACCTCACCCGCTACGGCAACCCCCACTCCCGTACCCACATGTACGGCTGGGAGTCCGACTCCGCCGTCGAAGCCGCCCGCGCCCAGGTCGCCGACTTAATCGGCGCGTCCCCCAAGGAGATCGTCTTCACCTCCGGCGCCACCGAGTGCAACAACATCTCCGTCAAGGGCGTCATGCACTTCTACAGGGACAAGAAGCGCCACGTCATCACCACCCAGACGGAGCACAAGTGCGTCCTCGACTCCTGCCGCCATCTCCAGCAGGAGGGTTTCGACATCACCTACCTTCCGGTGAAGCCCGACGGGCTCATCGACCTGGACCAGCTCCGGGCCGCGATCCGGCCCGATACCGGACTGGTCTCGGTTATGGCAGTGAACAATGAAATCGGTGTGATTCAACCTATGGAGGAAATCGGAGAAATTTGCAAGGAGTTCAAGATTCCGTTTCACACTGATGCTGCTCAGGCGTTGGGGAAGATTCCGATTGATGTGGATAAATGGAATGTGAGCTTGATGTCGTTGAGTGGGCATAAGGTGTATGGGCCGAAGGGAGTTGGGGCATTGTACATGAGGCGGCGGCCGAGGATTCGGGTGGAGCCTCAGATGAATGGAGGTGGGCAGGAGAGGGGGATAAGGAGCGGGACGGTTCCGACGCCGTTGGTTGTGGGGATGGGGACTGCTTGCGAGATTGCAAAGAAGGAGATGGAGTATGATCAGAAGAGGATTAGTCAGCTGCAGGAGAGGATGTTGAATGGGATTAGGGAGCAGCTGGATGAGGTGGTGGTGAATGGCAGCACGGAGAGGAGGTATCCGGGGAATTTGAACTTGTCGTTTGCTTATGTGGAGGGGGAGAGCTTGCTGATGGGGTTGAAGGAGGTGGCCGTGTCGAGTGGGAGTGCTTGCACCAGTGCGAGTTTGGAGCCGTCGTATGTGTTGAGGGCGTTGGGGGTGGATGAGGACATGGCGCACACTTCGATTAGGTTTGGGATTGGGAGGTTTACTACTGAGGAGGAGATTGACAGGGCCGTGCAGCTTACGGTGCAGCAGGTGAAGAAGCTGAGGGAGTTGAGTCCGCTTTATGAAATGGTGAAGGAAGGGATTAATATCAAGGATATTCAGTGGTCACAGCATTGAGCAGTTGTGTGTGAGGGAGTTAGTGGAGCAGTTGGTATACATATATACTGGTGAGCTGCAGCTAATCAAGTGGAGATGGAGAATTCTCGGTTCAGTTTGCTAGCCTTGTTTGTAAATGCCTTCTCACACCTCTCCATAGTTACTCTTGTCACTAAATTTTGCAGACACAGTAGTTTTTTCTATGTTTGCCCGCAGATGTTTCATTTCCTTGGTTTGGAATATGGGCAAGATAGGTGACGATGGAGATTTAGGTCTGATGTTTTATTTTCATAATTTGGGTTTACGTATCATGTTGGATAGAATACTTTTCACTGCATATAAGTTATCGTATGTGACAATGATAGTGTGGTGAATAAGTAGTGTTTGAATAAAGATTGGTAGTTGAATTCTTTCCTTTCATAATCATTCATGTGTATATGTGGATAAACTTTTTTCCTGGGATGCTAGTAAATTACTTTCTTATATATACAATATATTGTTCATATCAAAGTCTCTCTCCTTACAGATTGTGGGAGGACTCAAGTAACCTACTGACTGAACTGTTTTCATTACGCATCTATTTCAAATCAGAACATGCATATTTAAAGTTTTGAGCATTTTCCATTGTTCAACAAGACATAGATGAAGGATGTTTCTTTAGAAATTGAAATGATTTTGGATGACCAGGTACCAGTACCAGGTTTTCCTGGTCTAATACCACGACCAAATCTTTGCGGTTGTGCTCCTCTAGCCCTGATTTCCATGGAAAAGAAAAAGGGTTGCTACAACTTGCAACTTATAATAGCACTGGAAACAACCTAGAAGATACTCTGGGTTCTTTGAATAGCTTACTATGTTCATCTCAGTATTGATTTCAAAATGCTAGATTTTGCAAAATAAATGAATCTTTGCATTCGCATTCAATTTGCATTTTGAGTTTCTACAAGCATGAATCTTGTGGCATTTCGGATTCTGTATCCTATTAGAAATGATCATCTTGAGGTTTGCTGGCGTGCTAGATAGTTGGGTAATAAAGAGCAGCACAGTTAATGTTATAGTCTCCGAGTCTATGCAGGTTTGGTGATCCTTAGCCTCTTCTTGAATCATGGTCTAAATCAGCTTCTTCATTAGTATAAATATTGAAATTCATCCTCAAATCCTATTCATTTTGCAGTCCATGTTGTAAATGCTTTTGCCACCTCTTCATGATTACTCCATTACTAAATTTGCAAGCAGTCTTTGTTTTCTAAAGTTGCTAATGTGATATTGGAGATATAGGTGATGATGGAGTTCTAATATTTTATATCCTTTATTTGGGTTCTTTGTATCCTATGGATTAGATTTTGTGAGGCATAAGTTATCCTCTGTGACATGCAGTAAGTGTTGTGAAAGCATGATACAAATAGAAGTTGAAAATTTTCCTTGCATTATCATTTGTATGTGTGTGGATAACAAAATAGGAGAGCACATTTGAGTGAATTCTCACCATTCTATCAATTCATATTGTCCTTGTAAGTCTGATTTAGTACTCGGTTTGAAGTGGAGTAGAGAACCATGTACAGCACATAAAACTATCTTCGTAGTAAAGTAGCCTTTTTACTCATCCTTTCTTAGTCACTTTGAATTGTCTCTGTATGCTGGCACTATTAGATAGTGTACAAAGCCTTGTTGCTTAAAAACCTGAGAAATAATATAATAGAGGTGATTTGGATTTTCCCATTAAATTGAGTGGTTCAAGCTTTAATCCTAAAGATTGCTCTACGCGTTTGGATCATAGGAAATAAGGCAGAGTTTTTTTATATTTTTCTGCATTGCTCACTTCATGCCTTTGTTAATTGGCAATGGTCTTCTAGAGACATCTACCTTTTCTTTCATCACAATGTGCCAGTTGCTGAGCTGAGCATAGATATACTTAAGTATCTCTGTATTGCTATGATGAGCATGCTCTTGGTTTAAAGAGTTCTTGTGGTAAACTTCATTTTTGGTGTGTCTGGAACTGAATTGTGTTTTCCCTTCGAAAACCCAGGAAATATTATTCAATTATTCTGCTGTACAGATGTTAAAACCCTATGTTGGACATGCCTTTCCTTTGTCTCTTTGATGCATTGTGTTTTATGATTTGTGTTCCACTCTTACTATCTTGCTATCGAAATACCACTATATATGACTTCCTAACAGCTTTCAAATTGTGTTGCTCAGAAGCATCTGCTGCTTCAGATCGCCATTCATCTTTCCTTTTTATTTCACTATTTTTGAGTTTGTGAGTGGCTTATACGTCCAACTCGGACATGAAACAAAGGTATAGTGAATACCATTCGAATTTATTTAATGAGAAGACTCTACTTGGAAAGTCGTAGATAGAAGAAATTTCGTACATGATCGTGGGACATTGTCCCCGAACAGGATACCTAGGATGTACTGTGTTATCCATGTATATGTTGAGCTTATAGAAAGCACCAAAATAGAGTTGTTGGCGGAACTGCTCACCATTAAATTATGCGGGATCGGATCCAATTACGATGCCCGATTTGGTGAGCGGTTGGTAGAGCGGCATAATAACTCTTTCCAATGATGCAGTAGCATACAGCGCTGCATATTACAACGACCACAATGCCGAGTGGACTATACGTCGGTTGCACCGCAAACATTCCAGAAGCAAATGTTACCCCCATTGCTGCAATGGAATAGCGAATGAAAACTGAAGGTGTATAAGGTGTGGCTAGAATGCTTCGTGACAGAGTCGACACCATTAAATAATTAAACACCACAAAGAGAGATAAAAGAAGAAGAAGATGCTGTCAGATAACACGAACACTGCGAAAAGTATCCTTTGGCGTAAAACCGCCATGCCATCGCTATTAAATCCCCCGGGCATGGTGAAAGCTGCCGAGAAAGTGACGGTAGCAGTAAGCATGGCAACTACTAGATTTGTGTCAAATCTTTTCGAGTTATCCAACGAAGCTTTCACTGATTTGTCGTTCGCAATGGTTGCTGTGGTGGATGTAGCCTTTTTCTTCTCCGATGATTTCAATTTCACGAAGTCACGGTGCACATATCGGTGGAAAATTGGCACGCCGATAGACTTCCCTAAAAGGCGCATGATCCCCTCCCTGTAAAAGGTATCCTACAATATATTTGAGGTACTTGGGTTAGGTAAACGAAAGCAAATAAACTATGATCTCCAGAAGAGAAAAATACATAACTCCATGACAGTAAAATGCTTTTATATCTGTGCATATATATATGTTCCTTACCAGTTCAATATCGTCACCAACGAGTATATCAACGGCTTTTGAGTGATGATCATTGGTTGCAGTCTTGTCAACTTTGCGGTCCCTTGCCAATAGTTTCATAATTTTGGTATTCCCTTGAAAGGCAGCCAGATGCAAAGGAGTATTTCCATCATTGTCTGCTTCGTTTACAAGTCTTGCGAGCTCAGGCGTCTTCAAAATGTACTTGATAACAGCCCGGTGTTCACCCAAAACTGTAGCATGTACAGCCGTTTGGCCTTTGTGGTTGAGCAGATCACAAGTATCAGGCCGCAATCGAATTAACTCTTTCACTACTTTTGTGCGCCCTGCGTTGGCCGCAACATGAAGAGCAGACATTCCACATTTGTCCAAGATGTAAGCCACAGAACTATCGCATTTTATCAGCGTTCTAATTGCTTCAACATTCCCTCTGAATGCTGCATAGTGTAAGGGGGTCCAACCAAGTTCATCAACTTCTTTGATCAATTCAGGATTCCAAAAATCTCCACAATATCTATGTTTGGAGAAAATAGTGCAGGTAGTAGTGAGAATCCATAACCCTAAATATCAATTTTGCATTTTTGCACGTTGTATGCATAAAATTTTAGTTAAGTAGAAATATATGATATTGAAAAAATACATGTATTATTCGGTAATTTCATTTAAAATTATTAAAGCTCTGTTTGGGATCGCTTAGCTTTAAAAAAAAAAAAAAAAATCAGTTTTTGTCTAAAATTTTATATTGGGAGCTTGACCAAAAGCCCCAAAATGAGCTAAAATTATCCCACTTACCCCAGCAACAGATTTTTATTCCCACATACACAATTTAATAAAAATGACCATTTTACCCTCAACCCAATTAAACAATTACAACCACTGCCACTCAACACCAATCTCTCTCTCATCCCTCCCTCTCTCTCTGCCCTCCCTCTCTCCCTATTGACCTCCGGCTCCGGCTCAGGCGCACGACCCAGGCTCTCTCTCCCCTCCGACTCTGACACTAGACCCAGGTCATCTCCCTTTCCTCCAGACTCGGGCCGCCCACCACGGCATCGTCACCAGAGAAATCAACCTCGACGAATCGGTCCAGATTGGAGTCGACCTTGACGACTGGTTGGTCCTAGTTCATCGCCGATCATAGCAAAGACCGCAACGCCGAATTCGAAGTCAACGATTTCTCCGTCGACGATGACGGCAGTTACACTTCAAGTCCTCCTCTGCCACAGCGATTCGCCGAACACCTCGAGCTATAGGTTCACCAGTAGCATCCAGAAACTCGATCTCATCCCACTCCAAAGCTGTGACTGACCTACGCAACATCACTGAGCAGATGATCCTCGCCGGGTACTCGAGGGAGTGCATCCAGGTCTAGGAAGCGGAAATCAATTTTCTGGGTGCCCAAATCACTCTCTATTTCGTTCCCTCTCTCTCTCTCTCTCTCTCTCTTTTTGGGCAAAGTTGGGGCAGAAGGCTAAAAAGTAAAGAAAAATGAAAAAAAACAAGTTCTATTGGGGCAATAGAGGTCCGTTAAAGGTCTATTGCCCTCCAATAGACGTTTTGAATTGATGTAATATTCTTTTTTTTTCCTTAATTAAAGTTTTATTTGTCTAATTTCAGGGATTAGTTCTCATAGAGGTCTATTACCCCTCTATTGGGGGGCAATAAACGTCTATTAGGGGTAATAAACTTTTCCAGTGATGTTTTCAGAAAAGTCCGGTGGCCAGCCGCATGTGACCGGAATCTGGCTGCCGGTGACCGGGCTCCGGCGAAGTCCTATGGTTTCTCTCTCTTTCATTCTATCTCTCTCTCTCTAATTAACAAAAGTGAGGGTAAAATGGTATTTTAAAAAAAATTTAAAAAAATTTAAAATTTTAATGGGGTATTAGGGAAGACCAACTTAAAGTGTTTTGGGTAAGAGGGAATTAAAAAAACTTAATGGGGTAAGTGGGAAAAAAATCTCTAAAAATGAGGTAAATGGATAAAAACTCATAAATAAAAGCAACTTTAATTGAAAATTATAGGTCACTGGCAACAAATTTTAGAAGCAACTCAAACATTGCTTTTAGACACTGCTTTCAATTAAAACATGCTTTGAAGTTGTTTTATGTACTGACAACACTTTTAAAAGTAGGGTTCTTAACCCAAAGCACTAAAATTGGCCAAAATTATCTCACTTACCCCAGTAATAAATATTTATTCCCACTTACCCAGTTTAAAGCAAAATGATAGTTCTGCCCTTGTACATATGCTCTCTAAAATTCGTGAACTTTCAGCTCCAAGCAAAATGTCGTGGCTGAGATCGGCAGTGAACAAAGCCGTGGAGGTTGGGAACGACATCAACCTCACCTACACCGTCAAGAACTACGCCGATTTCGTCATCCAGCAGGCCGGCCATACTGTGGCCAAAGGAGCCAAGCGGTTTCAAGATTGACTGGTAAATATTAGCAATTTTTGAATTGGAATTTGTATGCATTTAGTTGTGTGCTCGGTGCTCAGACATTGATGATTTGCAAGGGAATCGGAGTTTCCGGAGCTTTAAGAAGAGTGTACAGAGATTAGAGGAAGCAGCTGTGTCATGTAGAGGACCTGAAAGGGTTGAGGTACTGAGGAGGTGGGTGATTCTACTGAAAGAGGTGGAGAGACTGAAGATGTCAGAGTTGCCAAGCTACACGAGATCATAGGCTGGATCAGGGCCGCCGACGAAGGAATAGTGGTCAGATACAAAAGCGTGCTTTACAAAATCAACACCGAAGAGTCCAGTATTGGACTCTGAAACGGTAAATTTCACTGGATTTTTTATTGGTTTTGTTTTACCCATGGCTAATTGAATCGAATCGATCTATGTTAAGTTTATTTACCAGCTCTACTGTGGTGTCGATTAGAAGTTGTAAATATTGTGAACCTACTGTTGGAATTTGATTGTCGGTAAATTTGAAAAGATTGTACCTACCACGTGTCTTTACGACCCCATATGAGATCTCCGACAACCTCTTTTGGGACTTTCAACGAGGTTTCATAAACTTTTATTGCCCTCCAATAAAGGTCTATTGGGAGGCAATAGATGTTTATTGGTGGGAAATAAAGGTCTATTTGGGGCAATAAACTCTTCAGATGACCTCTTATGAGGTTTTAAGAGAAGTTTGGAAGGTGGTGAACAGTGACCGGTGATCGAAATCCAGCGATCGTTGGCCAGAATCTGACGGCCGGTAACGGGACTCCGGCGAAGTCTTCTATGGCTTCTCTCTCTTCCATTCTCTTTCAATTTCTCTCTCTCTCTCTCTCTCTCTCTCTCTCTCTCTCTCTGTAATAAAAGGGTGAGGACAAAATAGTCTAAAAAATAAATAAAAAAACAAAAACAAAAAAAACTTAATTGAGTATTAGGGAAGACTTTATTAGAGTCATTATGGGTAAGTGGGAAAAAAAATCTTTGACCAAAAGCACCAAAATTAGCAATAATTATCCCACTTACGCCAATAATAGATTTTTATTCCCACTAATACAATTTAAAGTGAAATAACAATTTTGACCACAGCATAATTAAAAAACTACATAATGCCATCGAGTACTCTCTTCTCTCTCTCATTGCTCTCTCTCTCTCTCTCTCTCTCTCAGGCTCTGCCAAACCGAAGACTCCCTCTGTATATTCACCACCGTCGCTTTCCTCCGCCTCTCCACTACCGTGTTCTTCCTCTTCCCCTCCGACCCAGTCAGATCCAACTCGACCACGTCAGAGTCCAACTCGTCGAAGAAGCTCACCCTGGACCTCTCTAGCTTCTTCTTCCTCTGGTTCTCAAATGCGGCAAACCATTGTGAGTTCAGCAGCCTCAACTCGTCGCGGGACACGAGGACCCAGTCCGGCAAGGACCTCAGCTCCGTTTTGCATGACCAACAGCAGCCATTGTTCCAGCCTCGGGCTCCGGCGACCTCCAGGTTTCCATCTCTTCCTTGTCGAGGTTAGAATTTTCACCATGTTTGGTAAAAGCTTCTGTAAATTTTCCATTGATTTTCCATAGATCATAGGGCTCTACTTCGTAGAAGATAGGCACCACTCGTATAAGAAATGAAATACTCTGAGCAGTCTGCTCTTCTGGTTCTACAAGTCAACTCGTCAATAGTCGTCGTCTGTTGAATGGCGTGGAGATTGCACCAGCTAGCTACTTTACATTTACTGTTATTTTGTTGAATTGTTAAGGACACCCATTTTGTAAGCTAATCTAGAATAGTTAACTACCTATTGTGGTTCATGACAGTTGTATTGTCAAGGACACCCTTCTCTCTTTATATGTTGTATTGCAAACCATTTTGGACTATCAGAGAAATATGACTATCTTTTGATATTTTGAATCTTTCTTTTCTGCTTTTTAGTTTTTGTACCCTATCAAATAGCCCACGCGTTTTTACTTTTTAGTTTCTATCAAATCGATTGCAGGCCTCGTCTTCCTTCTCTCTCTTTTTTTTCTCTTTTTTTTGTTGGTAAAATGGGGCAGAAGGCCCGGAAGAAAAAAAGAGAAAAAAAAAATTAACTGGGGAGCAATAGACGTCAGATTAGGGCAATAGACGTCAGATTAGGGGGCAATAAATGTTTTGAATTGATATAATCTCCTCATTATTTCCCTTAATCAAAGTTTTATTTGTCTAATTTTACGGAGATTAGTTCTCATTCCAGTGACTGAAAGTTATATTGGAGGGCAATACATGTTTATTTAGGGGGGCAATAAATCTCTCCGGCCCCATATGAGATCTCCGACAACCTCTTTGCAGACTTCCAGCGAGGTTTCATAAACCTCTATTGCCTCCCAATAAAGGTCTATTAAAGGCTATTGGAAGGCAATAAATGTCTATTTGGGGGCAATAAACCTTTCCGGCGACCTATGAGATCTCCAACGACCTCTTTAGGGACCTCCGGCGAGGTTTTCAGAAAAGTCCGGTGGGTGGCGGTATGTGGCGGCCGGTGACCAGATTCCGACGACCGGTGACTAGAATCAAGCGAAAGGTTGCCGGAATCCGGCGGCCGGTGACCGGGCTCGTGCGAAGTCTCATATGGTTTCTCTCTCTAAAAAAAAAAAAAAAAACTTTATGGGATATTAGGGAATATCTCCTTGGTGTGTTTTGGGTAAGGGGGAATTAAAAAATAATAATAGGATAAGTGGGAAAAAAATCCCTAAAATTAGGGTAAATGGACAAAATCCCAAAAAAATAAGTGGGTAGTGTAAGGGGGAAAAAATCCTTAGAATTAGGGTAAATTGTCAAAAACCTTTAAAAGTTTTTTTTTTCAGTTTGCTAGCCTTGTTTGTAAATGCCTTTTCACACCTCTCCATAGTTACTCTTGTCACTAAATTTTGCAGACACAGTAGTTTTTTCTATGTTTACCCGCAGATGTTTCATTTCCTTGGTATGGAATATGGGCAAGATAGGTGACGATGGAGATTTAGGTCTGATGTTTTATTTTCATAATTTGGGTTTACGTATCATGTTGGATAGAATACTTTTCACTGCATAAGTTATCGTATGTGACAATGATAGTATGGTGAATAAGTAATGTTTGAATAAAGATTGGTAGTTGAATTTTTTCCTTTCATAATCATTCATATGTGTTTGGATTTGTTGGATATGTGTGGATTAACATTTTTCCTGGGATGCTAGTAAGCTACTTTCTTATACAAAATATTCTTCATATCAAAGTCGACCTCCTTACATATTGTGGGAAGACTCAAGTAACCAATCTACTCACTGTTGTCATCACGGATCTAGTGAATCGGACTCCGGTGCTCCAACGAGGAGGAGGAGGAGGAGGAGGAGGGAGGGAGGGAGGGAGGAGAGAGAGAGAGAGAGAGAGAGAGAGAGAGAGAGAGAGAGAGAGAGAGAGAGAGGAGTTAGTTTTGGTTTAATTGATAGGGCAAAACTTTCATTAAATGTTAAATTAGGTAAATGGGAGTAAAAAAGTCTTAGTGGAATAAGTGGGAGTATATTGACCCAAATTTGGAAATTTGGTCAATACCCATTTTTAAAAGTGTTGTGAGCACGAAAAACAATTTCTGAGTGTTTGGTAAGTTATAAGTAAAAAGTGTTGTAGCTGGATACAATTACCAAAATGGTCATAAATGTTAAAAATGCTACAAAAATACATAATTTTTTTCTCTGAATATATAACCATACCAAATTAAAATTTCTCTTACGTGTTATCTTGTACAGTTGTACACTAGTTCAAACTATCAATGCATCACTTTTATCTCATCTTCTATATTAATTATACAAATTATATAAGCATTTTAATTTTTTTTTTCTTCCAGTTTTCAGAAAGAGTGTTAGAAAATTTCCCAAGATTAGTCCTAGATTAAATCTTACCTAGTTGCACCAAAACAAGATAATTGGGTACTTGTTACTATATTTCATGAACAAAACAAGAAAAAGTACACTTTGTAAACAAGTTCCAACTTCTCAGTAAATGCAATTGGAGTTTAGCATCACCTCCTAACCCTCCATACCAACTTTTAGCTACATTTCAGAGGGTATTTAAAAATGTACTATAAAGAATTGAATGACGATTACAAAGAAATATACAACGTAAGGTCCATAACTATGATTTGGTATCATTTGTGGATTCTGCTAATGCAAGAGGCCGTTATGAGTCTGGGAGGTGCTGGACATATAAGTCATGTATCATTTTAATGTATTCATCAAATTTGTCAGTTGTCCAATCATCAGTTCTTATTGGAGAAAGATCCATTTATAGTCAGAGGTGTTGGTTTAGGGCAAGGACTAAAATATCGGATTTCGAGGTTCAAAAAACGGAAATTTCGATGGAAATATCAAGAAAATTTCGATATTCGATAAATATTTGGAAAAAAACAATGGAAATCTATATAAAATTATGGAAATTTGAAATGAAGCTTTAAGACATGTTTATTTGATCAATTATCTCTTGTATTCATATCAATAAAATATTGAGCAAATTCATTGCATATGGATTTGTAGTGAAATAAGATAAATTTATATGCGCTGACAAAATAAAGATTCTTAACATTTAACATTGAAATGTACATTTGATGTTATATGGATTGGAACACAATTTGAAACATGAAATTACACCTATAGTCTTTTACACATAAACTATGTGTAAAAGACTAAAAGTTAAATATAGTTGAAAATAATTTGCCTTTTATTACGTCTATTTACCAAAACATCTTACTGTAAAACCAATCTAATTAGAATGAAAGACAGGTTCAATCACACATTACATTTATTTTTACAGAGAGAAATAATTGTATGGCTAATATGGTTTTTATTTTTTGGTCAACATTTGACCAAGAAACTTGGGTTTTGTTAATTGTTAGAAGCTTAACTAATTTAATTTTGTTTTAAAAGTTAAATATAATCGAAGGTGCGTGCGTACTAAGAGTTAATTTGGTTGGATTGGCAAAGCATCTCCATTTGTTTGGTGTTGGTAGAGGTTCGAAAACCACCGGTTGCCTTTTTGACTTGAATTGAATTTTAAGTGGAAATAAGTGGGAGAGAGATATGGAGCACGTGGCAAAAAAGTACGAGAGAAATAAGGGTCACGTGGCGGGTAAATGAAGAGACAGAAGGAATATTCTCTAAAATCTCGAATATATCGTGAACTTTCGCGAAATATCCAGAAATTTCCAGAAATATCGAAAATATTGCGCGAAATTCAGTTGGTACTCAACAAAAATATCGCGACCTTAAAAAAACGAAAATTTCGCCGAAATTATTTTTTAGTCATTGGTTTAGGGAGGCCTGTTTGTAATACCAAATGAACAAAGCCCCGCAATGCCAAAGTGATTAGATTGATATTATGCTTTGATGTAGTGCACTAGTAAAGAGGGCAAAGAAATGAACCAGAACCAAAATGTCATCATCTAATGACAAGCAAGACTAACTAAGGAATATGATTATTGCTTTGTAAGACTGATTGCAGAACACACTGTATGAGGGTTACCCATGTATCTCTCATTCATAAGCAATTGCCTAAATAACCAGGTTAGTATGAAGTGACGCCAAAATCGTTCAACTGCATGATATATGTTTCGAACGTCCATCAATTCACATGGTTCTGCAAGTTTTCTTAACACGATATGTAACACGGTATCCTAATAACATGACATACTCATCATATATCGAGTTACCTGATCAAACTTTAGAGGATCTTCTTCAAGAAGAAGACGTGCATAAGCTAGAACATTATCACCAAGTTTGATGCTAATTATGTCTCTAGGAACCAATATAGCACCATCTTCTTGCTCCATTTTCCATCACACAAGACCTGGTAAGAAATCATAAGTCAGAAGACAATACAAACCAAAGTTAACGTCTTTGTTTTACTGCAAGTCAATGTGCCCAAAAATCTAATCAGTTATTCAGTTAGATCTACGTACTTACATTGCCCATCTCTCCTAGCCTTGAAGTACACATAAATATGAGCTATTCACAAATCACAACACTCAAACTTGTTTTGGCATTTCATTGAACATCTTGCATGCACAACTCATTATCCCAAATTTCACATACAAAATCATTATCTACCAAAGAGTCGACATACAGAAACACAACCTAGTGATGAGAATGTGAAATTAAGCAAGGAAGAAACTTTAATAATGCTTAAAAGCACAAATCCAACTCACAAAACAAGACCAATTACATGAGCAGGAATATGAAATTGAAAAATAGATTGAACCTGAAAGAGTATGGTGAGGAGAACAAGATTGAACCTTTCAGTGACAGCAAAGAGAGAAGGTCAGAAGCAAAGACTTTCCCCCAATTTGTTTCGATGTATTTTTGACGGCAAAGAGGGAAGGGGAAGAATGAATTTGTAGATCAATCTTTGATTAGCTGTTTCAATGTAATTTTCAGAAAAGAAGGAGGATAGAATTGTCGAACTACCAAATTTCATTAACTATCTACTGTTGCTCCGTGCTTTTCCCCGAAGCAGCTCCAAAAGCTACGAATTGGTAGCTTCTCAAAATCAGCTTTTGGGATAAGCTATTTGGACCAAAAGCAACTTTGGAAAATTTTACCAAACACTCTCCTCTAGACCTAAAAGCAGCTCAGGGATCAATCCCAAACTGGGCCTAAGATTGGCCCAGACCAATTCTGGCTTCTGCTCCCCTAAGTAAGGCTGTCGCATGTGCCATGGCAAAACCCTCCACCCCCATGAACGAAATTGCCACCACGTTGCTTCGATGTCGCCACCACTATAGCACCTGTGTAGCAGTTATAAATCTAAATGAATTAAACCCCGTTACCAGCCAGCCTGCTCTGACGCTGTGTCCATATTGCTACGCCTCTTAGAAAGATTGGAACAAGCCAAACTCACCACGCTGCCAGCCACAATCCAGTTACTTATATTGGAGCAAGTTCACCCGTTGGGTCACCAGGGCAGGAAACTATTCATTACCACTGGATCTTTACTTCCACCCGTTGGGTCAGGGTCACCAGGCAGTTACTGTTCATCGAATATTTTATTAATTTTTTTTTGGAAAATGAGAAATGTATGATGTAAATCAATAGAATTGATAAACAATTTGAAAATGCAACCAAATAAAATTTTATTGGTAGACAAATTATATGTCCACAGACACTTTTTTTTTTTTTACTCTACCGACACTTTTATCATATGTACACCACCGACAAAGTTATTGAAAAGTGTGAAATTTTTTTTAACTCCACCGACACTTTTATCACATGCACACCACCGACAAGTTTTTTGAAAAGTGTGAAAAAATTTAAAACTCCACCAACAATTTTTTTGAAATGAGTGATTGATAACCCACCGACATTTTTATGTGTGAAAAATTTCAATAAATAGACATGATGTTTTCACTACATACACACACCATCCGAGCTTAACAAACCTTCACCCTTTTCATATCTCTAGC
>BDJD01000800.1:13338-29431 GCA_002564525.1 Rosa multiflora | reverse complement strand
GATCGTTACTTTGTTCAAAGGTCAGATGCTACCGGCAAAGTCGGACTGCTTCCGGAGCAGAAGATGACAGCTGCCTTGCGAGTGCTTGCTTACGGTGCAGGGGCAGATCAATGTGCTGAGTATTTTCGGATGGCGAAATCCACCTCCGTCGCAGCCCTTCAGCACTTTACACGAGGAATTGTTGATATTTACTTAGCAAAATACCTCCGCGCTCCTACTGCTGCCGACCTCAGACGACTTCTTCCCAAAGCTGAGAGGAGAGGTTTTTCAGGAATGATTGGGAGCATCGACTGCATGCATTGGCAATGGAAGAATTGTCCGACAGGTTGGGCTGGAGAATATAGTGGTAGGAAATAAATCCCCACTATCATCTTGGAAGCAGTCGCATCTTACGACACCTGGATTTGGCACGCATTCTTTGGAATGCCCGGGGCATGCAACGACCTGAATGTCTTGGCAAAGTCTCCGTTGTTTGATAAGCTTACCGCCGGTAGGGCACCTCTGATCCAATTCCAAGTTAACAACAGAGTTCACAGTTTAGGGTATTATCTCGCCGACGGTATTTATCCTCGATGGGCGACTTTCTTGAAAACTGTTCGAAATCCTACACGCCCCAAGAAAATCGAGTTTGCAAAGGCTCAAGAGGGGTATAGGAAGGATGTAGAAAGATGTTTTGGTATATGACAGTCACAGTTTGGTATTATTAGAGGAGCTGCTCGTGGATGGCAGAAAGAGGACCTTCGATTCATCATATTGACGTGCATTATATTACACAACATGACTGTCGAAAATGAACGACCTGAAGACAGCGATGATGAGTTGGAGTCCGATGATGAGGAGGATAACAATATGAGGCCCAGGATTGCTGAGGTATGGGAGGGACTAACCGGTAGAGACTTTGATCCTGTTGGTAGATATGCTCATCATAAGAACGGATTCATGGACCGCTACCAACAAATTAGATCTGAGCACAGTCACTCCAACCTTCAGGAAGACCTCATTCAACACTTTTGGGAATTTCAAGGCAATAGAAGTATCTAGATCTGCTATTTGTGTGTGTTTTCATTTAGTTTTTATGTTTTTAATTATGTTTGTGTGGTTTCATTTAGCTTTTCATTTGTAAGGGTATTATTCAAATAAATTTTCATTTCATCAATCTAACATTACATAAGTGAAAAACCAAGCATTGGAATCATAACAATACAATTATTTAAAATATATAACTCCCTAATTTTCCTAATCCTCATCTTCATTAGGAATCCAATTTGTGTTTGTGGAGTCATCCATATGGTTGGGGTTGGTGGATTCACCCGAAGAGAAAGGTGGGGAAGGGACTCCACCGGTGAATGGTGGTTGTGGATAGCCACCGGGGAAATGAGATTGTTGATAATACCCACCGGGGAATGGTGGTTGTGGATAGCCACCGGGGAAATGAGATTGTTGATAATACCCACCGGGGAAAGGAGGTTGTGGATAACCACCAGGGAAAGGAGGTTGTTGATAATATCCACCTGTGAATTGTGGTTGTGGGATATTAGATCCACGGGTTGCATCTTCAGCTTCTTTCTCCGCAATTTTTTTTTTTCTTCGCCAGTAATTCTTTTTTATTGGCGTCATCTTACTTGTGTCCATCTCCATAATACGCTATTCCCTCTCTTGAATTTTGAATTCCCTCTCTTGAATATCCAATTGCAAGCATATATAATCTCGTTATTGTTGGTCACGGAGATTTCGAGCATATTCCTCATCACGTTTCTCCTTGGCAGACAGCATTGATGTTTGGTTGGTTGCTATAGTCTCCACAATGGCTGTCAGAGGACTGGAATCATTAGATGCTTTCTTTCCTTTCCGAATAGCTTCTTTGGCAGCCTTCTTTCCTTGAGGCCTCACCGAAGGATTGGGAGTTGCATCGGCGTTTACCTCATCAGCATCTATGTCCAACTGGACATGAGAATCAGAAACAGATTGTTGTGTGTGCATCCGTTCAGGGTTCCTCCAGTCGAAAAGGTTTGGCTTGGGATGTCACCAAATTGTTGAAACCCCTTAACAATCTCGTAACATTCTAAACTAATGAAATCACCTTTTTTTTGTTTTCCTTTCGATTTGGTCATCGCAGCTCTCCACAAATCTTGTGCTTGACGTAGCTATGTTAATTTAAACAAAAAAAAATATAAATCTATTAGTACAAATATAAACGAGGTACAATGTATCAACTATTTAAGTATAAGGTGAGTATAATATATAATTTAAATAAAATGAAGTCTAAAGTATGATTATGAAGTACTAATTTGAAGTATAATTATCAACCAAATTTTAATATATCAACTAATAATTTAAAGTATAATTATCAACAAAATATTTCAACTAATAATTTAAAGTAAGATGTATCAACTAATTAAATTTTAATATACACTAAAAGAATCATAAAAATTAATATTCGTATTACACTACAAATCCATACCTCATCAATCATATTCGCACCACTCTTGTACCAACTTTTCGCTTGCCTTAACGCGCAATGCCAAGCATAAAGTTCGACTTTCAAGGTTTTCCACCTCCATTGAAAAGGTTGCAAGGATCGGACATATCCATCCCAATGTTCGGCATAGTGTTGGCGTACATCTATCCATAGATCATCTTTTCTTCGTTCCGTACCCTTTGAAGGATCTTGGCTAACAGCCCTCCAAGACTTGCACAATTGAATGTCTTCATTAGTCTGCCAACGTGTTCCGTCAATACTTGGATCTGATACTGGTTGGACAATCGTATTGCCTCGTACACTCATATTGGAATCAAAAAATTGTAGAGTATGTAAGCTATGAGGAGAATAAACAAAAAATTTTGAGGGAGAAAGATGATTTTTTTGGTGTGAGAAGTAAAATAGGAGGTAAGGTATTTATAGAAAATTTTGGTTATATATTTTTTTGTCACCGTTGTAATCTAACGGTATTTTTTTTTTTTTTAACCTCTGTTGATCTCCAGCCGTCATATCCATTTCAGTATCATAAGCAACGGTCCAGATCTGTGGACCGTTGCATTCAAATCTGCAAAGTAACCCAACGGCTACACGCCACGTCGCCGCATCACGCCACTAAACGACAAAATAACGGCTGCTACGTGCCTGCAGTCGTTGTCCCCGCTAGATGACAAGAAACTGGCCTTCAATTCCCCCCCCAAGGCGCGTCTCCCCGAGCTTCTTCTTTTTGGGCCAGGCTGGCATCCTGGGTCACGGGCTCAGTCACCTTCCTACCCGAGTTCATGACCTGGGCCTCCCACTGTGGTTTTGCCCCAACACCGGTGGAATCATGAATAGTGACAAAATGGTGACCCAGCTGTTGCTTTTGACGTGGTGCCCGGGCAATAGGATGCCCGGTGAACTTTCTCTTAAAACAAAACGACCTGCCTTGCCACTGGGTTGCTTCATATCAGAATTGATTCCCGACCATTCACCATCGTATTTGAGTTCACCGATACCCGACCAAGAGCAATAGTACAATTCCCATGCGGCAACAATACAATGACAACAAGGCCACCACCACGCAGATGTCAATCACCATCGGATGAGATTATATAGATCTTATGAAGTTCGCTCTCTAGCAGTGTACTCGCTGTTGAAAAAAAAAAAGAGATTGCTGCGTTGGTACAAAGAAAAGACCCCAAGCTTGGATAGAATTCTTGCATGGGGCACTTACTGACTGTGCAATTCAAACTCGATGATCAGCTCTACAAGATTTAGTATGCAAATTCAAATACATATGCAAAAGATTTCTTATGCTTCACGTGGACATTCAAATTTCAAAACAAGAGTATTAGGTACTCTTCACCTCCTGCAAATGGAAGACCAAGTCAAGATAAAGGAAGTTTGAAATTCACAAAAGCCACCAGAAGCTTCAACATGAAAGTTGCATGGTTGCTGCTATATTCATTTCAAATTAACAAATGTGATCATAACTGCAATTTGGATTTGAATTGATAACTATCCTATCTCAAGCTGATCCATTGTTGCCTATAAAAAGGCACACTCTCTACAATAAAAGACACACAGGAATTACATCAAGAAAGAGGCGAAGCCTTGCTGTAGAGGAGAGAACAAGTGTTCAACAATTTTGATCGAAGCAAGGAGACAACACAAAGGCTAGGGCCTCTATGATCCACAAGTGCTACTTCTTTTTTCCTATGCAGCATCCCTTTTACTTGTGTCACCATGGAGCTATGGAGGTCCCCGGAGCGGTCACAGTCTCGTTTACGATACATGTGTATCAACCGGTGTATGACGAATCCTGTGGAATTTTTTTTAAGCCTTGTTGAGTACCAACAAGTGCTTTGCAGCAGCAAATAAAGTGACAACAAAGTTTTAAGGAAAACAAGCTCCATCAAAGCTCTTGCCTGCACTCGGACCCGCACCACATACGGAAGCTCTGTCAAATGAGTACAAGCTGATGACGGGGAAAAGAAGACGACACAATTGATTACAAACACAATTGTTTCCGGTGCAAGTTGCTACTACTGCTGACAAAGCACGCAGCTCTCCTTTCGGATGTGCCATGACCATTGTCCATAAAGCAAATAAGAAGAGAAATGACTCCTTCCATAAGCCTTGACCGAAACCTGCAACAAATCCGCTAGGAATGTCAAACGGAATTCAATAGGACTCATCTCTTTCGTCCTCACTGACAACAAAAAAAAAAGCAAAAAGGCTTCCCTGTCAAACTATCATAACAAAAAATGGGAGCAGAGAGAGTCCTTGAAACTTTGGCTCTACTGCTCTTGAAATTAAAACGAGCTCGGTCGGTTTTCTCTCAAAATAATAGTAAAAGAAGAAAGGGGAAATTGATGACCAAAGAGCTACATGTTTGTCTTCTTCAACAGACCAAGACAAAACCAAAACATAAAAAATAAAAAATAAAAAGCATAGTAAGAGGATAAGAATGAAGTTTGGCGGTGGTCTTCCAAAACAAAGAAGGCTTATTTAAACATGTCTTCTTGCTATGCAAAGTATGCTGGAACATGATGGCACCACCATGAAGTAAAGACAAAAGAAGCAAACCTAATTAAAGCAAGTTTTGTTTCTTTGCAAATAAAAGAACAATCTTTCAAAGCTCAGTTCATAAGCTCCAAATTGAAAACAATACTCGAGCTCCAAGCCAATGATTAACGGGCCACGATAGGAGGCCAAGTGGTTTTCTATCTAATATACCTACAATCAAAACTGGAGCTAAGAGTTTTGATGAATCAAGTCTCAAAGCAAAAGATATGTTCTTCTTCAAATTAAAGCCTGCAATAAAGCTAACATGAATAGGAGGCCAAGTGGTTTTCTATCTAATATACCTACAATCAAAACTGGAGCTAAGAGTTTTGATGAATCAAGTCTCAAAGCAAAAGACATGTTCTTCTTCAAATTAAAGCCTGCAATAAAGCTAACATGCATGAAGCTACAAAGAAGGATAATTGACTTTGCTACTACAGAATGATAACGCAACACCTGTTCGATAAAATGCGGCAGCCAAATTGAACACCCAAGGTGAAAAAATAAGCTCCTAAGTAGTGGGTACTCCTTCGAAATCACTCTGCAGCAAAATAGAAATATTGTTGAAATCAGGGTCTTTGAATTATGAAGACAAAGGCAGGGAAAAAGTGAAGAGGGTTGATACCCAATTCTTCATAGTGAGAAGCAATAAAGCCAAGTGCAAGCTTCAAAGGTGGAGAAGTTTTGTCTCGCAGAAGACATAGGTGTTTCCATCTCCAAGTTGCATCTTCAGATCGATTGGGCATAAATCCCAACACCAAAACTTGTCTTTGCCTGGGTTCTGAATTGAGGCGATGAAAAGAAAAAAAGAAATCAAGAAAAGAAGCAGAGAAAGGAAAAGAACGAAAGCAGATGGGCCTCCGTATCACTTTGAGCCTCTAAAAAGGCCTTGATGGATGTAGAGCAAGGAGATGACTTGCATGCAAAGCCCATCTGAAATTTGGGCCCATTCAAAGAGTTCGGCGAGGCTCAACACAACGGGTGTCCGAATCACAAAATACCAGGACATCGGTTTCGGAAACCCAAAATGAAATTGCCTTTTGGTACAAAACCAAGAAAGCAACAAATTATGAACTATGGTTGGTTTGATCCCACAATGAGTACGTAGGCAATCTAGTGATCCACTAGATGTAACCACAAGTCCAAACAGAATTCCTGACTCCACCAGTCAAATTTAGCCAATCCTAAATTGAATCACTGACTCCAATCAAATTCTCCCAACATCAGAAATACCAATTCCTATGAACTACAATGGTTTGATCCCTTCATAGGGTATGTAGGCAGTCTAGCAACCCACTAGATGCAACTGCAACTCTAAACAGAATCCCTGACTCCACAAGTCAAATTCGACCACTCCAAAATGAATTACTTACTCCAGTCAAAACTCCACAAAAAATCAAATACATTCCAAATCACACAAATAAAGTCCAAACCAAATTCAAGGGCTTTAAACCCTCTCCCAAACACAAATTCAAAAATGAACGGGCCATCTACCCATTTAAATCTCAAATGCAGGAACTATATGTGGTTTGATCCTGCAAAGGATATGTAGGCAATCTAAACCAAATTTATCTAGATGCAACCGCGTCCTAAACACAAAATTGAATCTCTTGTCCACTTAAACCAAATTCATCCAAAACACTACTCTCATTCCAAAATCAAAGCCCTCCAATGAGTCATTTACTCATTGGAACTCTTGAACTACGAGCGGATTGATCCCTCTCTAAGGGTACGTAGGTAAGCCATTCAAATATCCAGGTGCAGCCACAAAAACAAACAAACACACACATCCACAATTGGTTTCTTCATAAATGGAATCAAAGGGTGTTTCCCTATAATGAGGATTGTAATTAAGAGACACATTATATCTTGAATGGGTGGAACCTGGATAATGAGGATCTCCATCTCCAACTTCTTTGAGAAAACGAAGATCACATGATGTTGCTGCCTCATACAGCGAAGGATCCATGGCATTGAACTTTATATCTCAACTTTAGTAGAGGACTGCGTGAACAATTTTCAATTGTTGATCTCAAATTTGAATAATTTCTCTGAAGTGGGTGGGGGGGGGGGGGGGGGGATTGTTGTACGTATCACATTGGTTTTGTGTATATTAACATTTTTTGCATTTAGAGCCTTCTTCAACTTACTTCATGCGGTTGCACTTCATATTCGAAACTTCCGATGTATGTACGTAGTATCACATACATTTAAGACTAGTTTTGAATTAATTCTGGTGATGCTCACTCAATACTTTTCTGAATTGACAAGCATCACCGGGAGACGTACATCTGCAGAGAATAGTATCTCTTATTTCACATTGTTGCTTATAGTTGAGCTATCTCTTTCAAAATAAAACTAAAAACAAAATAAATTGAAGGGAGATTTTTATTGATCAAATTATTCGTCGGCGTCCTTTTTTGTATTTTTGCAGGAGAATTTTACCAACAAATAATTATTCGGCAAACATGTTTTTCTTTTTAATTCATTTTTATGAGAAGTTTTACCAACAAACAATTTCTCGGCAAAGATGTGACCTTTTTCATTTTACTGCTTGGGAAATTCTTCTATGTACAAACGGTATAAGTGCACCAGAAGATTCAACATATCTCAACCATTGATATTTATATGCAATATTTTTTTGTAATAATAATAAAATGTACTTATTGTTATCTAACCGTCTATTCTCGTTGGTATAAATGCATGTCGGTGCACTGAATACTCTCTCTTGATTCTTTACTAGAGACTTTTAGCGATGAAAATTCTTCGCCATATATTTATTGCAGGGTCTTCGCACATAAATTAATATATTTAACTAATTAGTTGGAGAGAGCCCTTCTAATGAGGACCACTAAAATGGGGACTAGTTGATAACTTTATAATCAACGGTTTGGAAGACTCACTTTTTTATTACATTACAACAAATCTACCGTTGGATGTTTATGTACATAAATAGATCACTTCTGAAAATTTTCTTCCAAATTTCTAGATCAAATCAATGGACAAACTAAATCTGTCAAACTTGAACTGTTCATGTTCATAACTGATAAATCACGATTATGAATGTTTTAACAATTTTCAATTTGGTTGAAAAATTACATAAATAATCTACACATAAATATATAAACATTTCTTCTTTTGTTTTTTTGAGAAGAAACGACAATTTTCTTGAAGCGAAGAGATTAAGTACATTCTCTAGAAATAATCTCCTCTAAAAAAGGTGTAGAAGTAAAAACAACATTGGACGGCCTATTACATAATGCCCAACAAGCAAGAGAATGAGCTGCAGTATTCCCTTCTCGATACAAGTGTGAGAAAGTACTTCCAGACAGCTGAGAAAAGAGAGTCAAAACATCCTCATAAACAACTCGGAGCTTAATAAAAGAATATTGGATAGAATGCATAGCTTGTACTAACAATAGGGAGTCTGATTCTACACGAACTAGACCCAAACCCTGGTCAAGAACCAGCCTGGAAGCTACTCTACCAGGTAGTACCTCCACTTGAGCAGGAGAAAAAACCTGATCAAAACTAATGGTCATCCCACAAATAAAAGAACCATTTGAATCACGTACCACAATTCCTGCACCACCAAAATGAGAGAGAACATCAAAAGCTCCATCCATGCAAACACTGAACCAACCAACAGGAGGCTTCGTCCAAGCATGCTTATTGCGTGGGACCTTGGGGGGTTAAATATATAAACATTTAACAGTTGATTTGCACAAATGTGATCAAAAAGTAAGTCTAATACAAAAATCATCAATTAGTTCTCATTTTAGTGATTCTCATTAGAATGCCGCACATTAGTTGGATTTGCTCTAGATTGCTTGCACATTAATATCTGGCAAGTATAAAAGCTACTAAACTAGCTAGGATGGGTAAAGACATTGCTTATTGAAAATGAGAGCGTCTGCTGACCACCCGGGGTGGAAATCCAACCGGAGTTTAACAGTTCGTGTCTCACACGCTCTGTTAATGTTAAGGTCAATAAAATTATATTTATTGCAATCACATGCACTACACATGCTGCCTAACTTCATCAAATTGGATGATGAAATCATGATTTACCTGTCTTTTTCCCCTTCTTCTCTTCTTCTTTAATCTATGCTGTCTCTTTGTCTCCTCACCTTCTGAAACACCTCAAAACCATCACCCTCCCGAGTATTTTTTGTTTGGTCTCTTTCCTTTGGCTGCAGACTCTTTTAGCATGGAGATTATTTATGCCAATCAAATTTCTCTATTGATCAAGATTAATATGGACATCTATGATATTGATTTGGATTTGGGTTTATTAAGGTTTAGAAGTTTTAATTGACAGGTAAGGTTTCCTCGATATGTCAAGAATATTTCAAATATTTCTTTAGAGAATTTCGGTTGTAACTGAGATTTTGGGATCTTTAAAGATTTGAGAGAGAGAGAGAGAGAGAGAGAGATTCACAGTAGCTATGAACAACTGAAATATGTTCGTTACTTATCTCATAGATGGCAGAAACATGGAAAAACAAAAGGCAGAGAATATAATGAATCGGTTTCAGAAGAAAAATTGGAGGAGAATCATTGGAATTATTACAAGAATCGCCAGACAAACTCGAAGCTTTCGAACTCTAAATTTCCTCCTCTAGTAGACAGTTGGACAACTGGTGTCGAGGTCATCTTCGTACTATCAATGCGAGCCAATTTCCGCCAGGCCAACGCCAAGAAGCTGCCGGAGGGAGAAATTTCAGGTCGAGTCGGGTTCTTCGGGGTTCCTAGAAATTTCAGATCACACTATTTTAAAATTCTTTTTCATTTAGTAATTTTTATGATTCTAAAACTTCCGAAAATCATAATAAATAACTCAAGTTTCCGAAAAATTTTCCAAGAATTTCCGGAGACTCATGGTGATTAGGTGTATCAACCTATGTAAAAATTTTGAGACGTTTATCTCCCCGTGATTCGGCTCCCCTTAAGAAAGCATATTAAGTTGACTCATTTGATTAATATGAAAATGAAGGCTGATCGGGCTAATTTTTACACATGATACCTATTAATTAACATTGCATACATAGATATCAAATCTATCAATTTTCAATTTTGATTATTTCGATCGTAAAAAATCCTTATTTGCCTACTAATGTTATCTAGCATGTTTATTGGTTGCAGGGAAAAGTATACCTTCCAAAACGAACAAGGTGGAGGAAATAAAATTCAGAAAATTCGACCATCAGATGTGATCAAGGTGCGGATATATGACTGTGGTAAAAAAAAAATTACATGTTTTCGTCATCGTTTTGTCATCGATCTGCGTGGTCAACCCTAAACCCTAATTATCCATCAAACTAAAATGCTCGTAACCACTCTCTCACAACTTATTTTCATCCATTAGCGCTCACACTCTGGTGGGGACGAGGTGTATCAGCTTATGTAAAAAATTCGGAACGTTTATCTCTCCATAATTCAGCTCTCCTTAGAAAAGCATAAGCCTATATTGGGTTTACCCCTTTCATTTATAAGAAAATGAAGGTCGATTTTTTTACACGGTACCTATTAGTACACTTTAAATTCATTGGTAATATCAAATCTATCGATTTTCAATTCTGGATTTGCGGATCACTAGAAATATCTATGTGTGTACTAGTGTTGTATAACTTTTACATTGCTTATACATTGACGCGAACTTTTAAAAAATAACAAGGAAGAGTAAATTGAATTTTTTCAAACCAACCGTTGGATGAGATGATTGAAATATTATATGTTTATTGTAAAAAAATCAATCAATTTCATCATCTTTTGACTTCGATCCATATGGTCAACCGATGACACCTTAATTACACTATATTTATTAATTACATTCCTCTAAGGGTAACTCTCCATCAAGACATAAGACTTTGGGAAAACTGACCATTGGATGCAATGGTTGAAATATTTTATGCTCATTTTTAAAATATTATCTATTTTCGACTTTGTTTCAACAACAATCTAGTCGGTCAACCACAATGTCTCACTAACCCTAAACAGTAAACACTAAAACACAATTTGTCAATCCATCATGAATACTATAAGAGCACTTTTCATGACCAATTCTCATATGGTATACCTCTATTACCCATGTACAACAATTGGAGAGATTTAACTTTGATGATTAGTTTTTCTAAACACTTAAAATGTTAAATTATAAATAAAATTTAATCAAATCAACCTTAACTAGAAAATTTATTTATTTATTTAAAAAAATTTCTTTCCATTTTATTTTTATTTACTAATGTCGTTGAAACAAAAACAATATCTAACAAATTTTTTTTTTTTTATCATATCAATAACTAGTCTTTTTGTGAGTCGAACTCACAACCTCCCCACTTATGCCACTAGACCAAATGGTACTGGGCATATCTAACAAATTTTTAGTAGCAAATTCAATTTATTATATTTTGTGAAAAGGCAAAAAGGACAAAAAAAAAAAAAAAACAAATTCCCTAATACTATGTGCCTTCAGCCACCGCACCGTTGTAAATGGCATTTAATTGTCTTCTGTTTAGTTTAATTGGGCTGGGTATTTTTATTATCAAGGAAACCCTGTTCTGGGTTCAACATACAAATCAAGGCCCAATGGACTAGTTTATCTGAGCTTCTTCGACCTCCTCCATAAACCCCGTGAAATCATTGTCGATCTACTAGACAGTTGTCCAACTGTTCACCCATCAAATCCGCTCGAAATGAAAATATATTCTAAATCAAACACGATCCTAAAGTCGGGTGCTTCACCCTCGACTTTTTGGCCGAGTCCTTGCACGGGTACTTCTTGATTCCGGCGACGGGGAGACGACTGATTGCGAGGGATATGGATTTGTTGCCGGAATCGGATAGGATCTCGGTGGGGTTGGTGATGGTTTGGGCGGAGGAGAGATTTGAGATTTGATCTGTGCGAATTGCGAAACTGTTGTTCAAGTCTTTGAACTCGATTTTCATGGTAATAAACTTTTGATCAATTGGAGGAGGAGATCATGAGTTTGCCATCGATGGACTTGTTTCACAAACTCACACTACGTTAACTCTAAACCCACACTAACAGAAAATGGGCGGCCAAATTTGCTCCAGATCTACACTCAGCCATAGATCAACGGCAAAGAGACTCAGTTGGATAGCCACCCAAGGTGGATGGCAGAAGTTTCAGGCATATAATAGCTTCGCTTAATTTTTGTTGAAAATGTAGCTTTGCTTAATTTAGCAAACCTTTGATTGATAAGAATAATCAGTCACCAGGTTCAATAACATCAAACCACAGTGTTAGTGACAACTGACAACACTGACGTCTGTTACTGAATACACGGCTTTTTACACAAAGTTGCTTTGGATTTGATTACTCATGAGCTGGTGCAAACTTCGAGAAGACCTTAACGGTGGCTGTTAACCCTGTTATACTCTTACCATATTCCGGTTCACAGACTCTCCCCATCTCTATCAAACAGCGCCCATACGATACAAACCAGTACTGTTTGTCCTTGGCCAAGGGATGGAGAAGTTTCAATGCTATTTGTTATTTGTGGCCGAGGAAAAAGAAAATAGAATGCACAAAAAACCGGAGAGAAATAGGCATGGAGAATCAGAATCTGTTGCTTTCACTGTCCCCAGCCTCTGCTTATTTCAGTTTTGCAGGTCCTGGACTTTCGAACCAACATTCCCACTTTAGACTCCGGAATTTAGCTTCACTCCCGCACGTGACTTCTTTACGCAAGTGAGAAAGTGGAGCCTCTGTAATGGTTTAGAGTGGTGTAAAATTCAATCGTTATCCACCGCACATAACGGTTCACATCGAGCTTCATTGAAGGCTTGAAGCGCTTATAGAATTCTTAAACATTTCCGGGGCTATAAATTCAACAGAAAGCTTATTCGCCGCCCAAAATTTGTATTGAACATGATGAAAAACTTGAGCAGTGACGTAAAAGTCGTTAAGATAAAGAAGGGATAGAGTGGCTAGCTAGCCTACTATTGGTAACTGTAAAATGGTTATTTGGTTACGTTATCTATCTTTCTCAATGCAAATGCAAACGGATTCTCATCTTGGGAAAACGGAACGGTGGCGTGGTGAAGAGGTTATAAGTCTCACAGACTACAAGATTTCATACCAAGTATTGTCCGTCATCTACTTTCTCAGTGAGCTGTGAAATCCCTTCATCACAAAAACAAAGGCTAATAATTGTCACTTTCCAAAACACACAGATCAAGAAATAGATGACATCAAAAAAGAATCCAAACAAAATCAGGTTCCAAGCAAATAAGCAATAATATTTGCTCTAGTATATTATACATGATAATCACTAATATTACAGAAGAAGCATTAGAGGTTAATAGGCTAGCTAGCTGGATTGCATGGATTCAAGAAACATAATTTGATTAATCTTAGCTACTAGTATCAACCATTTACAATATCCAATAATGGGTATGCTCCAAATCCACCTAAAAATCAAGTGGTAATAGTGAAGATGATGAATCAATCTTGATCAGGGGTTGAAGATGATGGTGCCACATTTGCATTTCCAACTCATGGGCTTGTAGTTGCTTGAATACTCGCCTCCTCTGGCATATGCAATGTTGGATACAACTGATGAAGAGTTCCTTTTACCTGGTTTGGCTTGAAAATTGTTAGGAACTTGAATTGCCGCACAAGGGCCACATGAGCTGCACCTTCCTTCACACCTTGGAGGCCTTGAACCAATTTGTGCTCTCAGTCTTGCCTTACTGTCTTCATTCACTGTCTATTGAAAACATACAAACACAAAATAAATACACATTATCCGAAAAGTTTGCCAATTCCATGATGTTGTTGAATATGAGTGTTAAACGCATTTTCAATCTCGATTTGGTTTTGGTATTCAAGTGATTTCCAATTCTATGGTTTATAAATGCATTCAACACCGATGTTTGCATAACATAGTAGACAAAGTCTAGAAGTTGAATGCAAAACAGAAACTAATTAAAGAGTAGAGTACGTAGTAGGAAGATTGACATTAATAAACACACACCTGGGAAGTGTCATCCTTCTTGAGAAGTACTCTGCTTTCAGCCATGAATCTTATCTGGGTAGAGCTCAAAATCATCAGAAAGATGATAGAACTGGTGGTGTAGCGAAAACCCATTTGAGAGAATTGAGAGATGGACTAAATGGAAGTGTGTCTGTGTTGCCAAATATAACTGGGGATTGAATTATATAGTATTGTAAAGAAACCAAGAGAGGGAGTCAAATCAGTAACAGAATGATTGACATATATATACAGTTTGATTTTTCTTCAGTGGGATTTTTGAGGTGATGGAACGTGGACAACTGAGAAATGCAGAGGCAAAAGCAAAAGGAGGGAGGTATTTTCAAAAAAGGAACAACTCGAACCTCGATTAGAGAATTAGAGAGAGAGTAGAGTCCCAAACAGCAAAACAAGAGATAGGATAAAAAGGACAAGGAGCCCAAACAGCAAAAGGCCACAGAGGAAAATTAACCCCACAAGACAAGGGGATGATGATGGGGATCAGTTCCAAGGCTAAAAGACATGCATTTACAGCTGTGGAGTTTTGGGTTTTCGCTTTCCCTTTGAGATCTTTATAATTTCTGGAAAAATATTTGAATTTGGTGTTTTGGGATTTCTTGTGGAGTTTGGTCTGAGCAGTCCTGCAGTCCTGCATAATCAGACGCCATATCCATATGTCTAAATGGTCGGTGAGGAAAAGGAGAGGACATACATTGTACTCTCAATCATGATAGTGTAATCACATTCACATGTCATGCAACCAGATCGAAAAAAGAGTTGTGTTTTCATTCGTATATGTAGTTATTGTTGTTTGGCTCCAAAACCAGTATGGGTGCAAACGGTCTCTTTTGAGCATGTGCGCAGACGTGCCAGCACTGTGAGGTGCAGTCGTCGGAGAATCCTTTGACCTGACTTCTTGATTAAACGATGTGGACGAGGAGAGCACCAACCTCGTCACAAGGTTCTTTTCTCTGCCTTCTGGAAAATGACTTCTTGCTTTACGGGTAAGGGCTTTGGTTGTGATCTCTTTACGTCACCGAATCGATACTCAATGTTGTAGCTTGAGCAAAGCAATCACTGGGAAGTTTGGAGAAAACACGGGTTTGCTAAAGCTTATCTTTAGCTTCACTGGATTGCGAGGGCGTTACCTTCGCTGGGTTGCAACTGGGTTGCAGGTAGGTTTGCTCCGGAGAGACTTTGATAATCGTAGAGATTAGTTTATTGAAGTCCGTAATTCATCCTTGAAACCTAGTATTTATATCTAGGGTTTCGACTGTTCCTTGCCATAGAAGGAGTATTGATTGAAGTTTCATATTCGATCACCACTACTTGACTTCAATAAGGACTCGTTTTCCTTATGGATCACGAAATAGGTGAAGCTGTAACCCCAACCCAAGTAGGCTTACTTTTTGGGCCGCATGTATCGGTCCGCTGTGCTAAATCCCCTAAGGGATCTTGCCAAAAATACTTTTGGGCTCAAACAATTGTAATAGAATACTTCCTGACTAGGGCAATTTTTGAGATTGTTTCGTTTTTGGCCACAAAAAAAATAACATGATCACATACTAGATCTCGTATTAAAAGTCACTCACATATCATCCACTTAGTAAAGTTAGGTGTTGCGTATTTTATGGAAAGTATAAACATTAGATTGAGGGTTATACAAAAATTAAGTACAATTCTGAGAGAGAAGATAATCCACGATGCTTAACAAAAGAAGGAAAATTGATATTTCTAGCAAAAATATATAAAGAACATAAGAGTAAGTCTCATGTATACTACTCAGGAGCCTTGATTTAGAATTCAGACATTTGCTTTAAAAAATGGTAATATTTAAACACCCTTTTGTCTTTCCAGTCTCACGATGCACTTTAAGCCTTTTAGATTAGGCTAAGTGGTGCGGGACGGTGGAGAGCAAGTTGAGCTAATCAGTGAATCGATCACCTCTATTGTACCAAAAAAAAATTCTTACAAACTAATGTACACAACTACACGTCTACACATAATGGTTGCAGTAAATTTAAATTTTTCTATCAAATTTATAGTGCAAAAAGTTTATTCCTACATC
>BDJD01000799.1:55064-101975 GCA_002564525.1 Rosa multiflora | reverse complement strand
TCCTCTCATAATGGGGCAATTCTTTTAATTTCCAAGCTGAAACGTCTTTCTCTTATTTATTTTCCAGCTGAAACATCTTTCTCTTTTATTCCTCAACTGAAACGTCTTTTCTGCTTTATTTCCCTTCTTCATTGCTTGGTCAACCTGATTTAATAAAGGGCAGAAAATTAAATTCTTTTAGAGAAAATAAAAAGAATTAAAACAATTTAATTTCAGAAAAATAGTCCCATAAATTCTATCTTAAGGCCCACAGATTTGCAAGACGGTGAGGAATCCTGATCCAGCTAGGATTCTTCATGAATTTTGCGTTTTCTGCCTATTTCACTCTAAACACTCTACAAGACTCTTAAAATGACTCGATGACTCAGAACACGAAACTTAAGGGAGAAACAAGGCTAAAATGGGGCACATATTCAATAATATCGTCACACTTTTTTGTCCTATCAGTTAGCCTAATGGATCCATTCAATACAAAACATAAGTTCTATTCAAATGGTATCAAGCTTCTATTCATCAATGCAGTCCAAATTCATACACAATTGACAACAACACTGTATCCTTGGATCTTAAATTTTGATTGAACATTGCTCACCATTTTTAAGGTGCCAAATTGATTCAAAATCAGCATAATTTCTTATACACATCAGTTGGTGACTTCATGTATCAACTATCAAGCTTGTAAAATACATAAAAGATATGAAACTCGGGAAGCACAAAAGAAATATAAAACTCGATCCATTTGCTCCTAATCAAAGATATAAAATACATTCTTGAACTTGGAGTCTGACATTTCAATGCTCAAACCAAGCGAACTCATAATCTCAATGAATGATTATCAATTACCTCTTTCCTATGGTGGCGCGAGAGGTGCGACCCAGAAAAATAGGCGGCTCATCTTTTCGGGTCTTCCATCGAGAAACTAAGCAGGGAGAAATATGATGAATACAAAAATTTTAGGCTACGGTACTCATACAACTTCAATCTCAATCAATCCCCATCCTTAATTTGGCCTCAGCAAGCACCTTCCTTTTCATGTGAGGCTCCTCTTTATCTAAAATACCAAATCATCATAATTAATTAAAGCATGTAGATACAGAAAATTAGAAGGGGCTAAATGAGTGAAGAAGACCTGAGTACGTTTTAATGAAAAAATGTAGCAGAGCAAGAAAGCACCTGATATTTATTGGCAGAAAGATCATAAAACACTTGCTTTGTCAGGTCAGCAAGGAAACAACCTATTCAACAGAAGACAATCATGAAAATGCCTCTAAGATGACAGAAATAACATCTCAAAAGCCATGGCTTGAGAATCCAATACTTCACTATGAAAAGAGCAAGTAAGCCAATAAACAATTATACCTTGGATAAGATTATCCTGCAAAGGAAAATCTCCCTGAGCCTACTTTGACAACAGGGTTTGTACTTCAGATTGAACTTACAGGTTCATTTACAGCGAATAAAACACAACTTGAAAGGTTGCATCTTTACACAATGCTATCGAAAAAGCAAGCTCCAATCAACCAATTTACGCACAAAGCTTCATACTTCAAGTTGAAAAAAAAAAATTAAAAAAAATTAAAACTTGCATAATTATACCCCGTTCTTTGCAAAATTATACCCCAACGACATCGAAATCTTCCACACAAAAGGGGCACAAAACCTCAACCTCTATCTCATCGTCTCATGTTTCCTCGTGTCCGAACAGATCTGCAATCACCCACAAAAACCCATCAGCACCTATCAAACCCAAATTCAAAAACTCCAATTCAGTAAAAGAAAGAAAGAAAAAAAAAAACGAAACAGATCGAGATTGGTACCGCCTTGCGTTTGAGGACGAGAAGATATTGGTACCGAATCGAAGAACCGGATTGAACAACACAAAAGGAAAATCGGGTGAAGAAACTAATGGAACAACACAACCAAAGAACCCAGATTGAACAACCCTTAAACCCAGGCCAGATCCCCTTCAATTTTCCCAAACCAACCCAGATCTTCAAGTTTCCCACCCCTAACTCGTAAGCTACAAATCGAATAACCTAGCTAGAGGCAGAGATGGTTTTGGTCAGGGTTCATTTTTGAGAGATGGCTTCGATCGGGGTTTGTCAAAGAGAGATGTGGCACTGGGAACAGAAGTGGAGTCGCAATACACACCTCGTGAAAACCAACCAGAAGAAACGGGAGAGAGAGAATGGGAGATAAAATACGTATTTCAGTGTAGACGTGTTAGTTTTTATCAAATAGGGACACTTCGTCCGTCCCTTCTCCCCATTGTGGAGATAAAAATACATATTGGTAGTGTGTATGTGGTATTTTTATCAAATGGGGACACTTCATCTGTTCCTTTTCTAACTAAAGGGACACATATATTCTCCTGTGCCTATTGCTCACTTAAAGGCACACATGTTTCATTTGTCCCAATTTTATGTGTGCCCTTAGGGCCTTTTTCTAGTAGTGCAAGTGCATCAAACTGAAAAGCAAGATCGACACACACACACACACGAAGTAGTTAGCATGGGTTGAGAAATTCCTTTGCCAGCAACTAACGTACTGCACAGTATTCACTCGGACTGAACTCTTAACTTCTAGACAAAATGTTTTCAACTAGATGAGTTGTTCACTCTCAGACTCCTTACTTATGGGGTCCAAGTTTACTTTATCGATCAATTGCAGTAGCTATATATATGAAGGGATTTCTTTAATTTGTATAACTTGTAATTGGTCACGGACCAAAAATGCAGATATGAAACAGGCAAATCTTTAGACAAGTACAATCTAACATGGAAACAGAAAGAGATATAGAACAGAAATAATCGGAGAGTCACAGGTATGTATTTATGTCTTTAAAAGATTTTTCTGAGTGTTAAAATCGTGGTGTTGATGCCCTAGGGTTTTTAGGACTTGTCTATTCCTAATTGATTTTCTTTAAGATTTATTGGATTTCATATATGGAAAGTTATTTTCCTAATTAAAAGACAATTAGGGTAGAATCTTTGCTGGAGATGTTTTGCCGTTGGTGCTTGATATATATGCAGAAATATGCACGGCAAAAAGGCGTGGAGGAACGCAAGAATAAGTGTAGGTGTCTTGCATGTTTTTTTGAGTTTGTGTCTTCACAAAGAGTCAAAACACTTGGTCCATGTATAAGTGTTTGTGATCATAGTTTCATATGCATAATACTCTCTCAAGATCAGTAGGGAGACTGTGAAGAAAGAAGAACAAGATTTGAAGATCGTTCAAGCAGTGGCGGAACTAGAAAATTATTTCTGGAGGGGCCAAAAGAATAATAAATAATTATTTATAAAAAATACATAAAATATATTTATTCTTTTCATTAAGAGCATAGATATTAAAGCATGTATTAATGTTTTCCATTTAAATTTAATTCCTTAACATGCATTTTTCCTTCTCGAAAGCACTAACTAATAGGTTGAAATCTCATACATAAAGGAATTTATTAGTATTTTCCTTTAACAAAGCATATAAAATAGAGTAATTTGGAATGTGGAAGGACCACAACATAATTATTTTTCAATTTTTCAATAAACTCCAGCCAATTATACATGACCACATCAGATTATAATATGTCTTGGGGGGGCCCGGGCCATCTCTGGCCCCAATGACGTTCCGCCTCTGCGTTCAAGTGAAGGAGTTCTAGAAGGAAGACAAACTTTGTATTAGATTTTGTGTGAATCTTATAGCCGAACTAGTGCTATTCAAAGTTTGTAAAAGAACATATCATTTTCAATATGATGATCTTTATTTTGGGTTCTCAAGAGTAAGAGCCCCGCAGTGTTTTTAATCTCATACTTGAGGTTTTCACTGCGTAACCAAAATCTAGTGTTTAGTTTGTTATTTTGGTTTCTGCTGCCCAGTAAGGATTGATCAGTGCACTGCAATCCCCGTTTTCCAGAAAATCAATTTTCACTTGGCATCAGAGCGGGTTCTAAAGTTTTTTTAGTTGATCTGTGGTCAAGGATGGAACGTGAATATAACAGAGCCTCTGGTTCTATAAATTGTCCGCCTTTGTTTGATGGTGAAGACTATTCACAATGGAAGATTATGATGAGGGCTTTTCTTTACTCTCAAGATGAAAACATGTGGAATATAGTTGAGAATGGATGGGAACACCGAACCGAGGCAGAAGATTCAAAGAAAGTAGAAGGGTCCTCTGCAAGGGTTCTCAAACCTAAGAAGGAATGGACAGAATAAGAAGTTCGTGATAGAGCATGTGACTTTAAGGCAAGGAATTCACTATTCATAGATTTGTCCAAGAAGGAGAGGATGAGAATTAGCCACTGTGACACAGCCAAACAAGCTTGGGATCTACTTCAGGTTACTTATGAGGGAAACAAGAAGGTTAGAGGTCAGAAGCTTCAAAGACTCGTATTGGAATTTGAGAACATGACCATAGGGGAAGATGAATCAATTGATAATTTTCACACTCGACTTCTCAATGTGACAAACCAATGCTGTAGCCTTGATGATCCATTTGAGGAGCATCGAATAGTCAAGAAATTTCTCAGAGCTCTTCCATCAAAATTTCAAGCCAAGCAAACTGCCATAGAGGAGACTAAAGACCTGGACACATATTCTCTTGACGAACTGATAGGTAATCTCAAAACCTTTGAGATGAGGATCAAGCCCGAGAAAAAGGTAAAAAATATTGCTTTCTCTTCTGTCAAAAAGAAAGATTATATTGTTGATGATTCTGTGGATTTAGCTTTATTGACAAAAGAGTTCAATTTTTTTTAAAAAAACAAAAACTTTTCTGGAAACTCATCGAAATATTTTCCTAACAAACCTAAATGCTTTGAGTGTGGTGGAATTGGACATCTTGCTGCCGATTGTGGCAACAAGAAATATAATTTGCGTGGAAACAAGGCTCTAAAATCTACTTGGAGTGATAGTGATGAAGGCTCTCAATCAGATGGTGAAGAAGTAAATCTTGCTCTTACTTCCTCTCTTAATATTGATGTATCTGATGATTCTGACTTAGAAGATGATACCCTTGATGAAGAAACAAATGTCAAGTGTAAGCAGTTATATCATGCTTCAAAAATTGTTCTTCGAAAAAATTATACACTTGAAAAAGAAATTGATTCTTTAAGAGGAGAAAAAGAGAAAATTGAGCTACAATTTGAAACTTCTGTAAAAGAATGGAATGTTGAGCGTAGTAACCTTGTTGATAAGATAAAAGTTTTGCAGGATGAGGTTAAGTCTGAAGTTGGGGACAAGGAACATGGTGATCTCATTAATAAAATTAAAGTTTTGCAGGTTGAAGTCAAGGCTCAATCCACTTTAAATGTTTCACTCAACCTTGAAAATGAGAAATTGTAGGATGAGTTGCTTAAAGTCAAGGAAAGCTTCAACAAGTTCTCCATAGGGTCTGAAAAGGTCTCCAAGATGATAGGACTTGGTAAAACTCACGGCAACAAAGAAGGATTAGGATTTGAAGGTGAGTCGAGCAAGCCTTTGACCTTTGTAAAAGGTGTGGAAGGTGAAAATTCGTTGGGTCAATCACATGCTTCAGAAGACATTGATTCTGGTCCCAAATTGCCCAAAAGACCAGAATGTAAATTGGACCTTCAAACCTATAAAAAAGTTGCTCAGGTAAGTCCTGACAAACTTTGTCAGCCCAGGTATATTCACAACTCCAAAAACTTTGTTCCTACTTGTCATTATTGTGGAAAATTAGGACACATACGTCCTAGGTGCAATATGCTTCGCAGGGTCACTGAAAATCAGAGGAAAACGATGGGTATTAACTCACATGCCTCGCTGCAAGCTGAGTTGAAAGATGGTCTGAATCTGATGGCCAGGATTGCAAAGCTGGCTTCAATCCCCGTAGATCTGGAAACAAAAACAAAGCCGAAGCAAATATGGATTAAAAAAGGTTCAAATAATCATTTTTCTACTCATATGGATAATCTTGATAATATGCTTGAGCGTGCTTTTGTTCCTACTGATCACAAATTGGCTAATTCGTTTACTAGGCCTTTAGACATAAATCAATTTGAATCACTTAGAAGCACCGTTGGTGGATGCTCTAAGTATTGATACTCTCACTTCATTTGATCCATTTTGCATGCATTCATGGTGTATGTCTTCATGATAGTATAGGTGCATTTTCTTTACGTTTCTGCATTGTTAGGTTCAGTTTCTGGAAATTTAGGATTGAAAAAATAGTGGTTTGTATCCTCGAGTGTCTGACAGATTATTTCGAACTTAGATTGACAAGGGCCATACTCTTTTCTTTAAATATGTGTGCAATAAGGTGCCTAGCATGTTTTGAACTTGTACTTACATCACTCTGTAATTGTGAGCTTGACCAACATATTCTTTACAATCTTGAAACCTCACATGCACACATACTCTAAGTGGGGGTAAGTCTTAATTGATGGTTGGCTTGTTCTCATTGCTCATGTACGAAATTACTCATGTTGGTTGCTCCTTGATAAAATTAGAAAAAAAAAATGATTGGTTTATGGAGCATGGCCAGGCTATTCTCAAAGTAAACAGGCCTCGGTCGTGACAAACGATATGAGGATTGAGAAGGAACAGGAATGGTTTGGTCACCCTGGTGGATTGTGAAACTATTGACTCGAGTAGATGTGCTCTTTGGGATGTCCTTGTTACATCTAGTACCCTAAAGTCATCTGACTTGGGAGCTGCTAGCATAATACTCGTTACATGGGTCGTAGTCTTCTTGAGCAAAAATGTTACTTTGTGTGAAAGGCCAAAAGAAAAATTCAAAATCGTGCCCACACGGTGTTGTAAGGGGGAATAAAGTTTATGTACTTAAATGAGTTTTATGTGAGCCTTGCTTTTCAGGTTTCCACAAATATTACACACCCCATCTTGAGATATGTTCACTCTTCACAACAAGAGGTATAGAATACTTGATCACACTCTATCTTAATTTGTGATTGTCGGAATCAATTCACTCGTGTGAACTTATTTTGTTGCACTCTTATTTTTGGTTAAGTGGTATTGCTCTTGTTGGAAAAGCTATGCGAATTAAATCTTTTCTTAGCATTTGGATACAACCCACTCATTGTGTGTTTGCATTTCATTCTTGCATCTTTCATAACATGATTACACTCAGGGGGAGTATTAATACTTGGACTATCTTCCTCTGATTGATTCGACTTGGGCTAGTGTCTATTGTGCACCATCTATTTGTGATCCTTCTACATCGCTTCCGCTACGTACGTTACCTTTGTCATTCCTATTCAAAAAGGGGGAGAAAGCAGATTTATAACGGTCATAACGTTATTCTATCTTATACATTTTAACTAATGTGTGAGAAATGTTTCAGGAATGAATGGATGAAGAGTTGTGATGCTCCTCCTGTCCTTGTTGAGGGGGAGAGTTTGTCCTAAACTTGTTGAGGGGGAGAGTTTGTCCTAATTTATGTTTTGTATAGGAATGCCAAAGGGGGAGATTGTAGGTACAAGTTTTGATTAACTTGGTGTGTTAGCATTCCATACAAAACGAGAAAATATTTTTGAGGTTTAACTTTCTTTATTTAAAGATATTTTTCTGTTTATGAAATTGTGTATTTGATTCCCTAGGGTTTTTAGGATTTTGTGGATATCTTGGAATAAAAGCTCTTTCCTAATAGAAGTCTAATTAGGGTTGTTTCTGGTTTGTTTGAGTGGTTGCCGCTGGTTGGATACATATTGCAGGAATATACTCGGCAAAGGGTGACTTTGATAGACGCAAGAATTTTTGGTTTGAGTCTTGCATGTTTGTTTTGAGTTTGTGTCTTCACAAAGAGCCAAAACACTTGGTCCATGTATAAGTGTTTGTGATCATAGTTTCATATGCATAATACTCTCACGAGATCAGTAGGGAGGTTGTGAAGAAAGAAGAACAACATTTGAAGATCGTTCAAGTGAAGGAGTTCTAGAAGGAAGACAAACTTTGTATTAGATTTTGTGTGAATCTTATAGCCGAGCTAGTGCTATTCAAAGTTTGTAAAAGAACATATCATTTTCAATATGATGATCTTTATTTTGGGTTCTCAAGAGTAAGAGCCCCGCAGTGTTTTTAATCTCATACTTGAGGTTTTCACTGTGTAACCAAAATCTGGTGTTTAGTTTGTTATTTTGGTTTCTATTGCCCAGTCAGGATTGATCAGTGCACTGCAATCCCCGTTTTCCAAAAAATCATATTCTGTCCTTGTATTTTCATAAATGCTCCAAGGAAATCAAGTTCTCCTTCTTCAAGAGACTGCACAAGATCATGGAATACCCATATGCTTGAAAATTTTCATATCTTTATCGATGCACATGAAGTGTGGTATGACTGGTCTTAGTACAAATATATATATATATATATATACACACACACACACATACATATACAGATCTTATCTAGAGCGGAGCTCCTCTTTGAAATTAATGTGTGAAGTTCGAGTTTCCGGTCACTTTTCGGTCGCATATCCACATCTCGACCATTCAGTTTTTAGGTACTAGTGTATAGATCATCCCTGCAAATTTTCAACCAAATTGATGATCGTTAAGGCATTGATAACTGCTTTAAAGCTAGTATGGTTCAGGTTGACAGATCCGTCCATTGGTTTAAGCGAGTTAGATGCCTTAATGATCATCAATTTGACTGAAAATTTGCAGAGATGATCTATACACTAGTACCTAAAAACTGAATGGTCGAGATGTGGATATGTGACCGAAAAGTGACCGAAAACTCAAACTTCACAAGTTAATTTCAAAGCGGAGTTCCGCTATATATATATATATATATATATATATATACAGTCCTTCTTAGGTAAGGATATTCTTACCTTAACCTTAAGATCGGATTTTTCAGTTTTTGATCACTTTTCGATCATATATTCACATCTTAGTCGTTCAGTTTTTAGGTCCTAATGTATAAATCACTTCTGCAATTTTTTAGCCAAATTGATGATCGTTAAGGTATCGAACTCAATTAAACCAATGAACGAACCGAATTTGTCGAACAGGAACCATTCGTGTTCATTATTGTAAATTGCAGTTTTGAAGGCCTTAACGATCATTAATTTGGCTGAAATTTTGTAGAAATGATTTATACTTTAGAGCCTAAAAATTGAACAGTTAAGATGTGAATATGTAATCGAAAAGTGGTCAAAAACTTAAAATCCGTTCCTAAGCTAAGGTAAGGACATTCTTAACAACGAGGACCGTGTATATATATATATTTTCACATTAGTCACAATTGAGCCTGCTGGAAAACTGCAGCAGCTTTCCTTCTGCAAATTAAAAAACCGATCGAACCTATATATGCCACCAAAAAGTGAAGCATGAGACATCAACAGTTGTAAAACAAAAACAGTAGATAAGAAAACATACATGTGTTCTCTAATGGTTAAATGGAATTTGTTAAAATTGTGATCACTCACATCCTTTTTAAAAGCATATATAGTATCATACAACCATGCACATGCCAGAAACTAACAAAATCGAAGCTAGTCATTCAGTAAAGGTGGTAAAAAAAGAATGCTAAACTCATATGTACACCCCACCCCCTTATTGACATATGGCAGGAGGAAAAACAATCATTTAAACAGACATGGGGAAAACCGGAAAACATACATAATATGACTATTAAGCCAAATAGTTATGTAATACTGCCAAATAGTTATACGCGCGGGTTCAAAACAAAATAAATGAGCATTCAAAGTACCAACGTATATAGCGTATTCTTCGTCCAAGGATACTAGAGTGGGTGACCTGTTGGGAAGTCCTCAAGTTGCCCTTCACTAGAGTTCATTCTCATAACCTTACAGATCGACAACTTTAGCGCTGGAATCATATCTCTGAATCAATATTTGTTCCGATGGATCAACACCAATCCAGGAAATCAAACACATTATCTATGCTCTCATATTTATCTTCTCGCACGTGAAAGACAACTTTAGCATTCGAAGTCCTTGGCCATTTAATTGTACCTCCTGACTTTATAAGATTGCTCAGGTAAATAATAGATAACCATTTTCTGCAACTGTAGAGCGTGATGGATGATATACTGTGTAAAGCTGATTCCATTACCTCCACTGGAAAGCTTTATTGTCACCTCCTTTAGGTTATGTAAAGCAAGCTTTTGCAACTCCCAGACTGACATATTGCCATAAGATGATGATCTATATCTGCTTCCAGTCCGACCAGCCTCTATGTGCAAAGTAGCCAAGTTTGGCGTTCCTTTCAAAAGGGAGACCATAGCGGGGACATCATCGTCCATTAAGCTCAAACCACGAATTCTTAAACAACAAACATTATGTAGTTGCAGTCGTTCTGGCGTTAAAACTCCCTCGTGCAGACACTTCATGGTAGTTTCAGATAAATCCAGAACGACTTTAGCACTTCGAATACCATGAAGCAGCTTGAATACATTGTTAAAGTCAATCACCACGGGGTCTAGCTCAATCTCAGCTTTTTCTAAACTCATGAATTCGCTCAAGTCTTGGAACATCATCACGTGTCCACTCCATTTCAAATTTTTAAGATTTGGTGCCGAAAACCATAGCGCTCCACCTGGGTGACACGGCCTCGCCAAATAGATGCATGCGTCTTCAAGTTTCTCACAGGTGATAATAAGATTCAAACAGCTGGAACCCCCATTCAAAATAAAACTACCCCATTCAAAATAAAACTAAACGATTTCAAAGATGAGCTTTCGATGGTAATACTCCAAATACCATAACCATATACGTCTTCAATACCAACTCCTTGATGCATTTGCAAGAATGGGAGATCCATTTGAAAATCCCCCAATCTGGTATACAAACTAGTTTCAACTTCAGGCATTCGAGATTAGAAAAGGAGGGGGAGCTAAGGGGTGTTTGGATATTTGTAAACATTCCCTCGACAGATAGATACCTTAATGATTCGCAACAAGAAGCAGGAAATTCCACGTAGAATGATTTCCGTGAATGTATGTTTATCTTAAGATGAAGCTCTTCAACATTGCACGTTACTACATTGTCGATATACTTGATCATCCACGAAATTCAGGTCCTTGGGGCAGCAACATTCTGGTTTGCCTTGATCGTGATCATGAGAGCACCAAGAAAATCGAAAGCATTGTAACTTATTACACCCACGTCGAATCAAGAACCTCTCCAAGGAACCCAACAGTTCTTTCCGCCGGTCACATGTGGAAATACTTGCATCATATCAGAGGATTCTTCTGAACTTAATGACAGGGTGTTGATGGATGAAGTTTGCTGTATCTTTTCGAAACAGAACCGACTCGAGCGAGGTCTTTGATGGTAAGGAAGGAAAGAATGTGTTCCAGAACTTCATCTGGAAGATCACAAAATCTGGTAATGCCCCCCAGGATGGCCTTTGAGAAGCTTCAGTTAATGGGGCTTCCATTTCTGAGACCTGAGGATTACTATGTAAAAATGGTGAAGTCGGAGTCCCAATTGGGGAAAGTGAAGAGCCAATTTTTGGTGGAAATGAGAGCCAATCTGACTCAAACCTCTTTGTCTCAGGTATATACTACTTTGAATTTGAATTTCAATTTTCAAGATGTTAGAAGCTCTTTTGAGAGTTTTTTGTCCAATGTGATTAAGCTCTACAATCTTAGTTCCTTGAACTGTAAAGTTGGAGCAGAAATTTGGCCTCCTGATGGTGGGGAATGGTTGGATTTGGATGGTGAAACCAATTGTCGAATTGTTATAGGATTTCTTGATAACAAAAATGTGAAAGAATTGGCAACTTTGATTATTAAAGCTCAGAAGCTAGAGTCTTCTACAAATGTGGTTTATAGATCATGTTGTTGCGGTATTGTTTTTGCTTGTGTTGGTATTGAATTTTCGGATAAAGAACACAACATTCTTGATGAAGTGAATGCTCAAGGAGGTATTTTGGGGCGTGATGTGCATGTGCCAATATTGAATGCTCTTTGCAAAGAGCATAGAACTGCTGAAGCCACTCAATTGTTTATGGATATTACTAACTCTCAGCCTGAGTTGGACATGAACGTGCTTGCCAAAATACTTTTGAAGAGTCTTGTTAAGGAGCAAGTGAGTTCAAATGTTGTTATAATGGATTCAATTGTGGCTGCATTATGCGGAAGGTGTATTGACTCCATTGAGCTACATGTCAAGATGGATGACGTTGGAATTTCATTTTTAAATTGGTTGCTCGCATTTCCTAATGCAAAGTTCAAGAGAGAAGCTGCAAGTATAAGACACAGCTTGGCATTTTATATTGACGATCAGATGGGTTTGGAGATTTCGACATTAAAACATGAACTGCAAACGGCTAAAAGTACACATGAAAGCTACTGCCTGCAATTAGAGGTAAATGCCAAAGAAGTTCATGGCTGCGCTCTGAGGAGATGTTTATTTGATCTTGTCTTGCCAAATGTAGTTGTCAATGTATATGGCCAGTGGGGTTATATTGATTATGCATATCAGATGTTCAAATTGGTTGAATGTAAAGATGTTGTGTCTTGGATGAGTACGATGTCTTGTTATGTTCATTATGGGCTTGCAAGTGAGGCTTTTGAACTTTGTCGGCTCATGAAAGAAATAAATGTTGAACCTAATTATTTCAATGCTTGTGGGATGCATGATCATGGCAAGGAAGCCATTGATTTATTCAAGAGGATGGAAGACCAAAAGATTGCTTCTGATCGTATTATGTTTTTGGCAGAAGTCTTTCACATTAAGGGTCAAATGGAAACTGATCATAGGCTTGCTAACCACTGGGAGAAGATATGGTTGCTTATTGCAATTGCAATTATTCAGTGGCATTTAAATGGAGCTACTGAATTGAATCTATCAAATGGCATGAGAGTTTGCTATAATAGTACAAACTTTCTTGACGAGCAGTTTATCTTTACAGGGTTCTCATTTGGGGGTCTATCCAAACTTGTTGCAATTGAGTACTTTTATTGCTTGAAGGGGCCAACTATTGCAGGAGAAATGGGTGTATATGGTTATAGATCTCCAGTTCTGTTGAATATGCTTGCGGGTAAGAGAGCCGAAGTCAGCACAAATCTTTGAGCATACACGAGAACCTTTAATTACAATGCCAACAATACTAGTCAAACAGAATTTACAGGTTGCCTATATGTTTCCTTGAGGTATTGTTTTCTCTCAGCTATCACAATGGTTACTACTTTTCTTCTTTCTGTGGCATTAGCTCTCTGTGTTACTGCTCTTTGTGTGATGAGGACTATAGAAAAAGCACACATTGCTGAATTTGCTGAGAAAGCTAAGAAGAAGCTATTTTTAACAATATTGCTGCAATATGGAATTCCTGAGGTGGGAGAAGAATTTGTAAGTGATATATTTTGCATGCAATTTGCTGGACATGGTAAGAAAACGTGCAGACTTGGACATGGAGAAGTACATAATTTTTGCAGTTTGAGTGATGATACACATACACTAGGCTCGCTGATAATTAACAAAGCTAGTGCATTTCTTCTGCTCAAAGTCACACAGATTGTCCAAATTAATAGAGCTGCGAACATTGGTCTTGAGGTCTGCACAGGTTTGAGAGTTATCAATTTCAATAATAACATGATTCATTCTCAACCATTGATTATGCCTCTGCTTGTCATTCCTGCAATTGTTTTTATCTTTGAGGATCAATATTGTTGGAATGTTGATTCATCAAAGACAGAACATGAATAAGTTTTTCTTGATAAAGGAGCTGTAGAGAATGTGCACAAATGGGGTTGGTACAAACTCCGAATTGTAGCAAATGCTATAATGGGAGTGTGAAGGGCATTTTGATCGGAGTTGTACGGCAGTGAAAATTCATGTGTAAGGACCCAAGACTTTGCCCCTTCGTCTGAGTAAGCAGCAACTAGGCCCAGCCAACCTTAACATCCCGTGTAAGGCAAGCGGCGACAGGCCTAGTTGTCATTGGCGGCTCCAACCCCACAATGGTAACTGGTGCCTTTGTGGGCACCGCCCACTCTTGTTGGGACCCTTTCCTGATGGTGGGCACTTTTTCTTTCCGCTGCGCTAGGGCAGTCGGAGCATTGCTCCCACCGGCAACACTATGATCACCGCCAGCTCCAGCTTGAACTACTAGCAGGCCGTCGGCGCCGAGATGAGAGTGGTGCGGCATCAGCAGCTTCAGACTGGCTCATCGCCAGCGTCTACGGATTCACGGTCGTCTGCTGGGACGCCAGCCTGGAGGCGTACATGGTTTCCAAAAAATTATTCGTCTCTGCGTGATCCATGGCTTTGGCAAAAGAGTCGCGACTCGCTTTGTCACCCGGCGGAGAGTCTAAAAAAAAAAAAAAAAACAGGTTAGCCTGATACAAAACCAAAGCCACGACAAGAATCAGCGGAAGTCACTTACCAACGGAGCGTGTCAACTATAGATCAACCAACAATTCCCAGGAGGCGAGTAGTTTAAGGAAAATAATTGAATATATTGGGTAAAGAGAAGTGTTTGTTGTAATTGAGTGGTTTTTGGGTTCTTTCTTCTTCACTTGCCCATAATCAGAATTGGGCTGTTGAGCTTGAATTTCGGTCCCCAAGTTTGAAATTACCAACAAGCCTAAAACTAATAATGGGCCTCATGCTTTTCCGTTACCTTCCACACCACACCCCCTCTTGCAAGCCCCAAATGCTTGAATGTGGCTGGGGTCTACATGCGTGGCATGATGATTGTCGTTATAATTTGCTTATTGGGCTCGAGAAATGAATTGGGCCTGATAGTTGGATTTTTGGGCATCAACATTAGCCCCCTTGATTATGTAGGCTACGCAATGACTATGAAATAGGCTACATAATCAATAAGAAAGTAATCTAAGGTAAGCATGAAAACCAAGTGTATAGAATCATGGAATTTGAGAGAGTTAGCCACATGAGAGTTTGAAGTACTTGCGTGATTTGCATTACAGAAGAGTGCATGTGTTTACGAGGACAATGAACAAAATAAGTAAGCCTAAGATAACGAGAATGAGTTAAGTAAAAGTAAAATTGATAATGAATTAGAATAAAACGAGAGTGAACTTGAACTCGAAAAACGGAAGGCCAATATGGTTAGAAGCCGCGTATATGTTTTGTAAAGCATGAGCATAACAATAAAAGCATTTGCAAAATAATTGACAAATGAAAACAAAGTTAAAACGAAATAAGTAAGTATGTGTGTTAAACATGATATGTGGTTAGAGTAAAGTAGGATGTGCCTAATGAAAATAGAGAGCATAAAATTATTTATTTGCATTTGGCTTATAGATATGCTTGATGGTTTGTTTCGCATGACGTGTGAGAAGTTCTATTTTCTTTGCTTGGCTTCTACATGCTTGATTATGTGTAGAATGAGTTGTTTTATGCTTGTCTTAAATTTGTTTGAGCTTGTGGCAACCATGCTTAGGCATGTGCATTGATAGTTTTGGCTTAATGTTGCCTTAATCATTTAGCGGACCAAGGGAGAGTGTGTGGACTTTGAAATGTACATGCTTAGGAGAATAGGCTTGGCATGACTCTCATATGACCTATGATAGATGCACGACCCTAAGGAGGAGCTTGGCATGGCTTTGCATGTATGTTTGATGCTTGTATGCAAAATATCATGCTTGCTTGGGTTTTCTTTGCCTAGCATGAACTTGTTTAAAGGCTTGGCGTATTCCTCTTGGTCGTGGATCTGCTTGGCTTGAGCATGAGCTTTGGCATGACCGTGAGTTTGGCATAAGCGCGAGCTTGGCATGAGCAGTGCTTGACATGAGCATTAACGTGAGCATGTCCTTGGCATGAGCATTGACTTGAGCATGTGCTTGGCATGAGCCTATGATGAGCACGAGCTTGGCATTGTGTTTAGCTTGGCGCGGCTCAGAGTATGCATTAGATTATTGTACTTATGACTTAGCATATGAATTAGTAATATGCATGAAAGTGTGATAAGTACGTGTTCTCTTAAATATATTGAATGATTAAGAGAGAGTGCATGGGTATGAGCTTCAGGCGGTAAGCTGAGTACTCATGGCAAGTGCGGGCTTGAACTTTGAGTAATTGCTTGTTGCATTATGGAATTTTGAACAGATTGCTCATATTTATGACTTCCATTGGATTCATAAAGCATGATTCAATTATGTGCATGACTGAGGCGTGCAAATTTCAATTGACAAGTAAGTAGCTTCAATGTAGGTGTGGATCTTCACTGATTGCGGTGATCACCGCGGAAACTGATCGCCTTAATCGCATAGCCCCCAAGTGTCAAAGCATATTATTATGATATACTGGTTGTTTTAGAGTGTGATGATGAATACTGCCTTTTGCTTAGAATTGGCTTGACTGACCATTGAGTACTTGCTCCAATGATTTTGACTTAATTGAGTATTGCTTGTTGCTTAATTGAGTATTGCTTGTTGCTTGATTGAGTATTGATTGCTTACTCAAATGGTTTTGGCTGGAGAAACAGGCACCAGAAATCCTTTGCGTGCAAATAGAGTTGTCCGTGCGTAGGACTTCATGTTGGCTAGCATACGCTGGTGACTCATTTGGTATTGCACACAAAGTAGCCTCGTTGGGATGATAGTACCTCCTCAAATAAATAAGTGATTAGCACAAGTGATTAGGACTTCATATAGTTTGAAATATTGAATGATAGCCATAAAGGACTGAATTGTTCGTGGGACTACGAAAAATGGTTAATCTTGTACATATGACAGAAGACTAATTTAGACGTGCTCAAAGATGAATCAAGAATTGATTATACAACAATAGTTATGGTTGACACACAACCCGCACTGATCACACAGATTTTATGGCAATAGTAACAACAATTTTTTTTTTTTTAGTATAACTTGGAGTAATATATAGAATTAATGATGTTGTTTGTTTGGTGCGGTGAGACCACATGTGAGTAAAGCAAATGCACTTGATTGATGTGCATAGGTGTGCAGCCGTGTGCTCTGCAAGGTATACATGTGCGGGGTACTGTGTTATATTTAATTGAATATTGATAAGACAGGTGGCCTGTATGCCATAGTCATGTTTGACATGTATGCTCAAAGCTGATAATCAAATAGGAATTATGCATGAATTGTATAATTGAATACTGCACAGGGGGCTTGGAGCATATGATGCTTCTGAACATATCTTTATTGACTGGAACTCAAGAATCAAGAGGCATGGGTAGTAGGCTCATGTACGAGCGTGCACTAATATAGGCATAGGAATATAAATATCATAGGTTTATGCAATATGCTTGAGCTTTAAAAAAATAAAAAATGATTATGGTGATGACCACCAACAAAGAATATGTGTCTATGTAACTATGCAAGCTAATACGTGATGTGCGATACATATGTTTCATGCTTGGTGAGTTGTCATAATGCATGTACATGCCAAAGGAATAATCAATTAATGACTATCATGGTATAATTTAGACTAAGAGGCTGAGATAGCTTAGCTTTGTTTTAGTTGCTGCGTTCTCAGTTTCCAGGCAATTGCAAGCACAGTGGGTGCCAAAAGTGGAGTTGCAGGGAGGAGCCACTGACTGCTCGATTTTTAGCTAGCAAATTTTTATGGCTTAACAGGCCGACGTGCGTAATATTATTAGATACAGAGTAGTAGATGCTTGCTAGTGATGTGTGGGTAAGTGATGCGTGCTGCCATACGGCCCAAGCAAATAAATATAGACTTGCAGATTAGTATAAATCGAATTCATCAATGCTTGACATGCAAACCTCTGGTATACATTATATGTATGCGCACTACGTAGTGCTGAATGACCCATCATGTATAATTGAATATATATATTAGTTAAAGATCAACTAGCAAATCATGCTTATATATATAGTGCTACCAAGGTGTCAAGTGCGTGGTCATGTTTTCAGCTGCAAATCAAGGGCGGCGAAGGGTGCACAAATCCATTATATATAAGAAACAGAGAAAGCACCAAGATGGGCAAAGTAGAGGTGATATATTAATTGAATTAATGTGTATAGACCACTTATCTTTGAATGGAGGCTATGGTTGCCATTAACTGGTAGCTGTCCAAGGAGGAGAGACTAGAGTCTGGAGACGTTCATAAGTAGAAAGATCGGAGTACGTTGCCCATATATGAGACATCATGCCAGTTAGCGAGTACCGATAATGTACTTGTTTTGCTCGTACAAAAAAAGTTTTCCCTTTGGGGTGATAGCGCCTCGCAAAAAATAAGTGATTACAGCTTATTCATGCGAAATTACATATATATGTCATGTAAATGTACTGAAGTATAGTATAATTATGACTTCATGACATTAATTGAAGTGTGAAGCAAAAAGTGAGAGCTGATCAATCTTTTGGTCACGGTATATGAAACTTAAATTGACATAAGAGGACATAATAATGTGTCTATGTGGCATACATGTCTTAATTAAAAAAAGAACATAATCAACACTTTTTGGGGGATAAAAGCAGACTAACAGCAAGGATTTGTAGAGCTTGATACTAGAACACGTACCAAACAGCTATATGTGTGCTAAGTGAGGCTGATGAAAATGGTAACCTAGCATGTTGAATTATTCATGGCCATTAGGTAATCACTGGTCGTTAACAGGCATATATGCAGCAATAAAGAGAGAAGATACGCAATATAAGTATGTTGAATATGTGTCTCTGAGTTGAATTTCAATAGGCAATGAACTTAATGTGGGATTGATTTTCTACAATATACATGGGCACCAGAGCTTATAGTGCCAGATGTGTCAATCTCATAACACCATGCAATTGTAATTTCGATATCTATACAGAAAACTATAGTGGTTTTGTGACATATGGTGTTTAACCCGAAGTGATTATGAGTCTTTTCATAGCAGCCACGTGCTCAAGAGTAGTAACTTGACACCTTCTATCAAGATTATGCCAAGAAGTGAGGTGTGTCAACTTGATAATTATAACCAGCAAGTAATCTAAGCACATGTGAACTTTATGGCATTGTAGTTTACTATACTCGGAAAATGTGTAGTACCATTTATCAAGAGCATGCGGTGCAGGCACACAATAGGCATTGAAATAAAACAACTAGGTGTCTAGCAGAGAATATAGTGCATGTATCAAACAAGTTCTTATATGAACACACGACATCAGAACAAATTAGTGTATGTATGCATAACAATAATTATGTTATTTGGTGAAGGGCACATGCTGGCACATATATTTAACTGGCAATGACTCTGAGATATATAAGTATGATTGCATATAGGAAAGGAACTTAGCTTTTCTTCTTCCTTCTCAAGGTGGTCTGTTGCCGGGACTTAGCTTTTGTTTCTTCCTTCTCAAGGTGGTCTGTTGCCGGGAGCACAAGTTTGTTGCCTAGCGTTTGGATGGCTGTCCACCAGAGCAACCTTGTTGCATCTCCAAATAAAGAAGCTGCTTCAGATTGGACTTGGGTGAGTGATGTCGGGATGCCGGTATTTGCCAGATTGGGTCATCGAGATAAGCTGTCGAGAGGGAAAAGTGCTGCTGGGGAGCGAAGTTGATACTGAAAAGCAAAGCTGCTGGCAAGAGGAGCTACTGAGATGGAGCATGGGTACCGGGATGTGAATATGCCGGGAATTGGGTCACCGAGATGGTTGAGCTCCGTGAGGGAGTCGCCGCCAAGAGAGACAAGGGCACTGCGGGGTTGCCGACCATGGAAAGAGTATTTGAGATTTAGAGAGCACGAGTACCCAGTGAAGATCTGGGTGTCCAGATCGATTTTGGGTGACCTTAGCTCTGGCGTGGGCTCCCTCCAAGCATCATCGGTGATGTAGTGGTTAGGGCCGACCCACCGACGACTTGCATTCGTTGGAGAAGATGCACGAGGAGAGGGAGAAGACTCTGGGTGTCCAGAGAGAATTTCTATTGGAACTGTGTTTCGGCGCGTGACCTCACCTTCGACATCGTCGGACATCGCGGAGGCTAAGGTGGACTCGCCGGAGTCCTATGAGCGCGGTGGTAGTGGAGGTGAGTTGCAGTGGTGACCGGAAGTAGGTGATGGAGGAGAGACAAAAAAGCCCAGATCCACTTTCTCTCTCCTCAAACTCTCTGTAAATTGCAACATTGATTACATCTTCAACAGGGTGTTTATAACTTGCTCCCAACATTGATTACCAAGATCAGAGATTAGCCTGGCATGCGTCCAGCAAGAAAGACGTTAGCTGCCGGAATAAGAAGTTAGCTGTTGGAATAATGGCCTAGTCCCCAGTGAAGTCGCCAAAAATGTGAGGGGCATTTTGATCGGAGTTGTATGGCAGTGAAAATTCATGGGTAAGGACCCAAGACTTTGCCCCTTCGTCTGAGTAAGCAGCAACTAGGCCCAGCCAACCTCAAAGGATAATAAATCCGAAGAAGAATGCTGTTGATTTCTTCCCAGCAGCTCCTCTCCATGTTCACGGCAGTGAATTAGTGTGCAATTTTAGTAAAGGCTTGGCAAGATGTGCGTGGTGTGGGAGCTAGAAAAGCATGAGTTTCGGAAGAAGAAATTTCGGCAGTGATTGGTGGATTAGTTGAGGTATTCGGTATAAGGGATATAAGTTGAGAATGCTAGAGGGCTAAGGATGGATTTGGGAGAGAAAAGCATGGCAGAGGAGATCTTTATACAATAAAGCATGATAAGTTTGAATCCACATGAAGGTAAAGGAGTTTTTGGGTTTGAGAATGGTTTCTAGGAGAATGAGGGAATTGCTTGGGCTGTTAGCGGTTAGCTTGTGTTGCCCCTCCTCTCTCTGCCCCTCCACAGCAGCTATAACCATCGATTTATAGAGTGGTGGTGACTTAGGTCTGCTGCTGTTCCAGAAATCTTGCTGCTATAATCCCATGAATTCTGCTGCTATAGTCCCAGGAATCCTGCTGCTGCTGTGACTCCAGAAATTCTGCTGCTGTAATTCCATGAATCGTGGTTCCAAGATTTGCTGCTGGAAAAAGGGGAGTGACGGGTAGAGAATTGGCTTGTGTGTAAAAGAAGGTGATATAGTACTTGAGATGTCTAGTTTAAGGAAAATAATTGAATATATTTGGTAAAGAGAAGTGTTTGTTGTAATTGAGTGGTTTTTGGGTTCTTTCTTCTTCACTTGCCCATAATCAGAATTGGGCTGTTGAGCTTGAATTTCGGTCCCCAAGTCCGAAATTACCAACAAGCCTAAAACTAATAATGGGCCTCATGCTTTTCCGTTACCTTCCACACCACACCCCCTCTTGCAAGCCCCAAATGCGTGAATGTAGCTGGGGTCCACATGCATGGCATGATGATTGTCGTTATAATTTGCTTATTGGGCTCGAGAAATGAATTGGGCCTAATAGCTGGATTTTTGGGCATCAACAGGGAGTTAATTACTTTTTTGAAGCTAGAACTTTGAAAGAATTCAGACAAGAGGATGTAGGAAATGGTATTCCACTAGTCTTCGCACCTAGTATACAAGACAATGAAGAAGATGGTGAACTTATTGTAAATGATGAAGATGTGAGAGCTGGTGTTGTTTTACGTGATGATGGAATGATGATTGTGGAAGATGATATTACTGATGGGGACAAGGAACCTACCATTCCATTGCTTTGGAATATGTTTGTTCATTTGCAGCTGCCTCTTTTGGTCAAGAAACCAACATTAGCTGATGACACATGCAAAATTCAAGAAACTATGGATGGCTCCATTAATGCTGATTCTCCTCCAATATTTTCAGGCTTTCATGATTAAGCTCTGATCATGATTTTGTACTCCTTGCGGTTGATTAGAGCCTGGCACAAAAGCATGGGTTACTTGCCCTTTGAAGACTCCAATTATCCAACAATGCCTTGGTTCAGTTACATTTTCCTTGGCCTTGGGGTTACTCTGTGTTCAGGACATATTGTTGCAGACACTGCAAATGGTTATGGGTTTCAAATGATATCTTGCAAAGGTGCCCAGATTTTGATTTAGAACATGAAACTTGAGGACAAGTTTGTTTAAAGGGGGATGGATTGTTAGGAACCCAAGTGTTAGAATTCTCATTTCCTAGTTACTTATTATTACTCAGGAAACCCATGACACTTGTTTTGACACCCAAACGAGTTTATCCTCCAGTTGTACTAGTTGTACCCTCTCCAGCTATCCTATTATTGTAATGACTGCCATATTTTGGGATATCAATGAAATATCAGTTTTTATCTGCTTATTTTCTTTAGCTTTCTCTTAGTTCCTTTCCCTTGCAATGTCGTTCCATGGCTACGATCCCGGGGATCATAAAATTGAAGTGCGGTACTTCATGATCAGCTGTGGTTCTTTTCGGTTTTATCTTTCAAACCCTAAAGGGAGCCGAAGACGACAATACCCTAATAATCTCACAAACCCAAGAGAGAGTAGCCTTTATTGGCTTATGAACTGACCAAATCCAATATGAAAAAGGTAACTATGGTAGTAATTAAAAAAAAAAAAACTTCTCGAGAACAGAAGGGTTTAGCTCCAGAAAACTAGGAGTAAAACTTTGGGCTCCTCCTTGCATTGGTTTCTCTCGTCCGACGGCGCCCCAATGCTGAAGACGGCTCTCTGCCTAGTCGAAGTATGGTGGCTGCAGCCGGGCAGGGATGTAGGTGCTTTGGGCGTGGAGTCGTACTTGATCTATTTTGCTTCCGATTGGTGAGGGCGGCGGTTTGCAGAGCACGATCCTGCAACAATCAATCTTTTCTGGTGGCGGTATCAAGTTGTCTGGCTAGGATGGTGGAGGAGAAGTGACGCATTCAGAAAAGTAACCCTAGGTTTATAAGCAATAAACCTAAAATAAGAATTCTAGAGTCTACCTGAGATAAATGAGAAAATTCTCAATTTGATTGATAATATGATAAAAGATAGGTTCTGCAGCCATTTAAGGTTGCTTATATATGAGAAAAGAAATCCTAGGACAACTTACAATGAAACCCTAAAGCGCATGGGTAAAAACAAAACAAATTAGAAAACCAAAAATTCTGAAAAAAAAAAAAAAAAAAAAAAAAAAAAAAAAAACAGTAAAACCCACATGTTGTGGTGAAGTGACGAGTTTTGTTCCTGGCGTCGTTCCCTTTCCTGAAAGGTATAGCAATCATGATCCTGATACCAAATACCAAATTTGCAGCAAACTGGGTTTTCCTTTGGATTGATCGAGATGTTCTTCGATTCTTCTAGCCAACCGTTCTACATCAAGAAGAAAATGATGCAGTGATTGGGCTTTTCTAATCTTGATGCATGGTGGCTATAGTTGATGGGTTGGTGTTGAATATTAGGGTCGATGGTTGATTCATGATGGATGGGAATAATAGCTCATTGGTGATGGTCAGGCCATATGGCAAAAGGTTGATGGTTGGGTGAGGTAGCCACTATTTTTTGTGTTTTGACGAAGAGGTCAATTGGGTAGTTCTTGGTTCTCCGGTGAATGCTCTTAGTTGGCGTCAGGGCTTTGGGGAAAGGAAGGGGAGGGCTCCGGCTGCTGGTTCTTATTTATTATTAGGGTTTTAATTTTTGTTAGGTTTTTTTGTTATGGTTAATAAGTCTGATATCCCCACTCTTTGAGTTGGGGTTGGGTCATGTTGTGGAGCAAGGTTCGAAAAATTGCTAGGCGCTAGTCGAGTGGTGGGCTGGGGAGGAGCGCCCAGGCGCCTAGGCAGTTTTGTATTTTTTAATTTTTATAGCTTTTATTTATGTAATTAAAAATATATAAACTTATAAAGACTCAAAGAATAATAAAATTGCACCTAGAATATTCAAATTTTAAGAGAGTCCTAATTCCTAAATAAGCATACTGCATACATAAAGACTAAAGTGATAAAACAATTGCATTAGCCATTACTCTTCTTCACCATATCCATCCAAGACTCTTTCGGTATCGGACTCAAACTCAACATCCTCTTCTTCTCCCTCCTCTTCCGTGTCCTCATCTGATACAAATATTAGCATTATATGATTATAGCCCCAAATCAACAAGCCTACAACAGAACAAGAGGATTATCAATTTCGGATTTCCACCAACAAGAACAAGATTACAAGAAGATTATCAATTTTAGAATTTCCACTTTCCAGCAACAACTCAACAAGATGATCATTATCAATTTCCAGCAACAACTTAACAAGAACAAGAAGATTATCAATTTTCAGATTGTCAATTTCAGCAACAAGAACAATAAGATTATCAATTTCCAGCAACAAGCCAACAACTCAACAAGAACAAGAAGATTATCAATTCAAGCAGAACTTACCATGGAGAAGCTGAGGGGCGAAGAAGCTGCCGGTTGAGATAGTGGAGGAAGAGTCGATACCGGAGCAGAGGGTGGAAGAAGCTTTCGATATGGTTTAAGAGCAGCCGCGCGCGCAGAAAGAAAGAGAGAGCAAGAGCCCCCGGTTCAGATCTGATTTTGGAGTTCAGCCGTGCGCAGAGCCGCAGAGAGAAAGAGAGAGAGACAAAGAGAGAGAGAAGCTAGAGATTGAGCCACTGAGCGAGAGAGAGAGAGGGTCACCAGCGATGGGAAGAGATTGAGCACGGAGGACTGGAGGAGAGACTGAGCTGAGCACAGGAAGAGATTGCTGCGTTTTGGCATTTGGGACGAAGTGATGGGCTAACCCTATCAATTTGGGACTTTAGGTCTTATCACTTAAAAAAAAAAAAAATGAACGCCCAGCCAGCCGCCTAGGCGGACCCAGAAGCTCCAATTATGCATTCCTCGAGGCGGAGAGGCGCCGCCTAGCGCCTAGGCGGCCGAGTTTTAGAACACTATTGTGGAGCCATGGTTATGGCGTCATCCTCAGGGACTTTGGTTTACTTTTGTTGTCAACATGCTGACATGCGATGCTTGCACGTGGTCTTGGTAATTTTGAGACATGGTGTAGAAGAGGATGTTGTCTCTTATGTTGTTGATTATGAGATTTTACTGAGAGTTTTGGGTAGATCTGGTATGAGTAATTTTTCAAGGTATTACAGTTATAGTTGAGCCCCTATCGGCTCATGGTATATATAACTGCCTTCTGTTTGGGGTATCGGTTTATTCTCACCCCCAAAAATGTAGGTTCGCCTGATTGAATGAATTTTTTTTGTTTCTCTCAAAAAAAAAAAACCTATGGTAGTATTTAAATGGAGGAAAAAAAAAAGACACGAGAAACATGACAAATACTATATTCCAAAAAGAAAAGGAAAAATAAATTATATTTTCGTTACTACCCACAAATCCACAATTATCCATGTATAAAACCTTTCTCACAAATGTTAGCATTTGCTTAATATTTGAGATATACGGACATCTTGTGAGAAACTTTATGTCACACTGATTTCAGTGAGTAATAATGTGCACATATGTTGTATAAGGTCCAGTTAATCACTTCACACTGCTGTCGTATGTTTTATCAATGTGAAAGTCAACATGTTTAAATCAAAGTGGATTCTTCCATTGTTATTAATTTTCTTCACTCTCCTCATTTGGTGCCACGGCTGCTTAAGATAGAGTGGATGAATTGTTTGCACCGCATTTCTCAAATGCATTTCCGTTCCTCACATATCTTTTGGGAAGATAACAAAGTTGTTGACATTCTGACAAATCATGGTACTACTTTTAGTTTGGTGAGATTTGACTCCTCCTTTCATTGTTTCCACTTGCATGCAGGAGTGACCATTTAGGTCTTCCTCAATTTCGTTTTTCATTTGATATTTTCCTTTAATGTGTGTTGTGTTGTGCTATGGAGGTTTTGGCTTCATCCTCTTCTTTTTTGTACCTTTTTTAATCACATGGGGTGGTAAAGAGCTATTTTGCCTAGGGGTGGGCATTTTGTACTGAAAATGCAGTTACCGACCCGAACCGCATCGAAAAAACGGTTCGGTAACCGCACCGAACTAAAACGGTGTCGTTTTATGATCACACCGCACCGAACCGTATAAAAGCGGTTCGATTGTGGTTTCAGGTCATAAACCGCCCGATTTAAACCGACCCACACCGAATTTATTTTAATTACATTTTATTTATTTATTATTTCTCTATTGATGGAAATGTTGGTTTTCAATATATAAGAAATTCATTTTTGATTAGGTTTTCAATTTGTAATAAGTTGCTATGTTTGCTTGATCATTGATATATATATATATCTGTGTGTGTGTAATAAGTTGCTATGGTCTTTCTACAAGTTGTTTGATATTTGGGTGACATTTGCCAATTTGTGTGGACTCTAAATGCATTCAAAATTTATTTATGCCTTATTGAAATTGTTAGGTAAAAATAAGCCTGATTTTGGCCCTCTTTTTCTAGTTGAAATTAATAAATCGCTCCAAACCGAAACCGACCCGCGCCGCACCGAAAAATGGTGTAACCGAAATAATCGGTTCAGCCCTTTTGTAATGTGGTTGCGGTTTGATGTATAGGCCAACCGAAAAAAGCGGTTTGGTTGCGGTTTGGGCCTCAAACCGAACCGAACCGCACCGCGCCCACCCCTAATTTTGCCTCTCTTATCCCTCTTTTTTAGCCCAAAAAAAAAAAATCAATGTGGGTTGCTCACATGAGTTCTCAATGATTTACTTCTCTTTCTCTTCATGATACAACTTGGTTCTTTTTCAAATATTAATATAGCCTACAGTTAGGGCTGTCAATGGGTCGTGTCGGGTTGGGTTCGTGTCGGGTCAAGGTATTTGTCGTGTCGCAAGATACAAACCCAAACCCAACCCATTTAATAATCGTGTCAAAAATCTAAACCCAAACCCAACCTATTTATTAAACGGGTTGCCCGTTTCCAACCCGCTTAACCCATTTAACAAATAAGTCATGTCGTGTTAGACAAAATGACCAATTTAAGGGTTAACAATGCGACCCATTTAACTAAAAAAATGCATAAATTGATAAAATTCACTAAAAACTCCACAAGACGAATAATATAAATAATTAAATCCAATAATTATAAAGCAAAATATTTCAAATTGTCTAATCCTATGATCAAATACTCCTAACGTCCAAAATTTCAAGAAGAAGTATAACATAATCGGGTTATACGGGTTCACTTCGTGTTGGCGGGTTGACCCGTGACTGACCCATTTATTAAATGGGTCATGTCGGGTTGACCCACGGCTGACCCGCTTTTTAATCGTGCGGGTTCAACCGGCTTTATTTCGTGCGGGTTTCGAGTCGTGTTATCGGGACGTGTCGGAATTGACAGCCCCTACCTACAGTCGAAGAAAGTTGAAACCCAAAAAGCAGGAGACTATATTCCTTTTATAGGCACATGACTTGACCAAATCTAATCACGAAACAAAATAGTACAAACAAAAATAATATATATTTATTTCGCAAGAAAAACACAATATATCATATAAGGGTAAAATTAATATTTGGCATAAAACTGAAAATAACTACCCACTATCAATTTCTTTAATTGATATTTGTTCAGTAATTCCAAAAAACAAAAAAAACAAAAAACCAAACCGTATGTGAGAACCTAAGAGTATAAGGTAATGGGATGAGAAATTCCAAATACACACCCCCAATTACTTAATACACACCCCATTTTCAATACACCACTCATTTAATTTACCATTCTAACATTTTACTAAATACACAACCCAAAGTACCTAAAATACCCTTAATCTAAAAAATCATGAAATATTCTATTATTTGACTATATTAAGGCTACTATATTCAATACTTGTGTTAAATATTGGGGAATCCTTAAACAAATCTTTAAACATAAGAATTAACTTGCGAGTTTCTGGGGAGGGGGGTAAGAGAATAATAAACAAGATGAAGAACACACACCTCAACAGTGTGTTTGGATGAAGGAAAAAGATATGATATATTGTGTTTTTCATTTTCAATAAGCAGTTCATAACTTCATAACATGAATTATCTCGTTTTACATTCTATACTTATAAGTTATGAATTTCTCTATAGAAAGAAATGAATGAATTGATTGTCCGAATCTTCACTTCAATTTCCATCAAAATATGTATCATTTCGAATTTCCTTACAAAAGTTTACTTTTCTTACTTTATTAGTTTCCAAAATAAGGTCATTTTCGTTTTCAATATTTTAACTTGTTTTAAATCTTCTTAATTTGTTACACATTCCAAATTTTGAATAAATACAACCAAATAATGAAAATTGCAATTTATGGAATTCTAATTGTTGGAGAGGTAGATTCCATCGTTTTAAAATTTCTCAAGAATTTATAATTATTTCATCCAAATACGACATAATTGAAGATTGTTGAGCGAGGTCTTAAGAATCCATGTCAATGGTCGAAATTGATATGATGAAGTGTGGAGAAGAAAGATGTATTACATCGTCTAGGGTTTAGAAGAAGAGACGTAAAAAGAATATAGGCGTGATTCAATAATATAAAATAATAGGGATGTGTATTAAGTAATTAGGGGTGTGTATTTAAAATTTCTCTAAGATAATAAAGAAAAAAAGAAAAGAAAAATAAACTATTTACTCTCCTCATCACCCAATGACTCTCTTTCTAAACCCGTAAGCGTAACGGTTTTAACTACCTCCTTATGTCTCGCCTTCTATGGCGATTTTATAGATTTCTAAGATTACTGAGATAATCCATGTCTAATAACAGTCACAAATTCGTCACCCACCGTCTTGTTAATTTCATCCTCTATGAAAAAGTCATCCTTTGAGTTTCCCATTTCTGCTTGACTTTTCAGTACCTGAACATTCTTGAACCCCATTGTTAAAGACCCTTTTCATTTCTTCAAGCTTTTTACCCAATCATTATTAGGTTTCATCCAAAAGATTCAAAGATAGTGACTTTTTACGTTTACATTCTTTGTGTAAAGAAAAGACGAAAGTCTTCATTTTATGCCCTCTACCTTTGACGAAATGCCTAGCCTGAGTTCTGGGGTTCTTGAGAAGCTTGTTGAAGAAATGGGAAGTGACCCAAAGGCCCTGAACGGTGATCGAAAACCGGTGTTATTACAAATCAGAAGCATCATGCCTGTTTTAGCAGAAGGTGATCTTTGGCCCAATAAAGGGTTTTACTTAAAGGTTTCAGATGCTACACACACAATGTATGTGTCATTGCCTCCAGAGCAGGATGACATGGTTCTTTGCAACACATTGCAACTAGGGCAATTGATATATGTCGAAAAGTTGGAGGTGGCGCGGCCAGTGCCTGTGCTTAGAGGTATAAACCTTGTCCCGGGCCAACTAAGTCCCTGTGTTGGACAACTTGAAGATCTCGTTTCCATTGATAAGTTTGTGGAATTTAAAGGGGCGTTTGATTTACTATTTGTAATGGAAAAGAATAGTAACGTGGGGAAGAAGCCACAGTCAAAATTTCGATCTTTGAGGGCCTCTAAGGCCCGCCCAAGCGAGAAGATCTCAAGGATATGTAGGTTCGGAAGCGGTGATGTTGTTGACAAGGAAATATGTGAGGTGACAAAGGGGTCGAGAAAAGTGAGCTCAAGATATGTTGAGAGTGATTCTGAAAGCACAACATCTTCTTCCTCGTTGACACAAACTGCGAGGAGAAGGAGCTGGATTGGACTAGAAGCTGCAGATTTCCCACTTGTAAAGCATGAGATAAAGCCAAGTGTTAGGCGCAGCCGTAGTGCACATGTGAGCATCTCAATGATTCTTCTTTTATATCATATTTCCTCTAAAGAACTATGTTTTTGTAGTTTGAGTACCATTTGGTGGAATGATTTTGTAACGTTGATCAATTAACAACTGGAAAAAGTTGGTGTAAATTCAATTCAAGTAAGCCATTTTGTTTTTTGTTGGTTAGCATTAGCTTTAGGACAAATGAATCAGTAAGCTTTTACACGAGGTGAGCTAGGCCAGAGAACTCTGTTATTAGATGATCGAAGTCACTTTTCGATAACTAAACTACATTCAAATTTTTTGTTTATGTGTGAAGCTACAATTTCTACTTGTCATAATTATGAGAAATGCTATGTTTAACTCGAGCTGTGGACCAGTGGTACCCCAATGATTGTATTGAGGCAAGCACATGTCATGATTTGTCGTTCACCATGAATACCTCTTTGTTTGATGCATTGTATAGTCGTGGATCGCCTGAACCAGTGCTTTACTTGTGTTCGTCATTGATAAAAATAAAAATATTTTTCTCCGTGATTTTGTATAGCACTAGGACATGTCGGTTTCCTATAGTATGCGTTCCGTTATGAATTAGTTATCCTAATAAAATGCTTCCTGCTCTTTCTGCATTGACAGGTTTCTCCAGTTCGTTCTACAAGAAGTGGTTCAGATGACAATTCAAGTTGTAAAATAAAAAGAACAATTAGCTTTGATCAAGCTAGGAAATCAAGTAAAAACTCCAACAATAGGATCTCAGTGTACGCGAAAAATTGTGAGCAGCCCTTAGATCCTCCAGTGACGGTTAATTTGGCCATTGATAGTAACTGGTCAGAAAGTAATATCCAGTGGAACTCCCTTCCTCCAACATTAGTGACTCTGGGAAAGGTATTTTGTATTTCACTTGGTTCATGAGGCTTGTTCTGACAGTTAATTAATAGCTCATTGAGCCACAACTGTCATGTCTTTTCCAGGAGGTGTTACTGAACAAAGATGTTTCTCTGCTTGCTGCAGTGGAGGCTTTGCAAGAGGCTTCTGTTGCTGAGAGATTGCTGAAATGCCTAAGGTGTGCTAATGTATATTTATAATCTTGTATCATATTATGAGGTTTTGGATGCTATTGTCATCCACATTGTCATTAACGTGGAATCCGTTTTTATAAATAACAATATAGAACCGTAACAAAAATAGTCACCTTTAAGTTCAGTATTCTATAGATATTAAATTGCTCCACTTTGCGGATGTCTCTATTTGCTTAATGCTTAATAAATCTGAAAAACATCAAATTACTATTTCTTTGGTGATGACATAGTTTTTGAATTGTACGTTTTCAGTACGTACTCAGAACTTCGATTAGCCGAAGGGGAGGAGCATCTTCTGTCAATTATTAAATTCTTTGATCTTCAAGACTACTTGGTTCATACTCAATTAATTGTTCAGTCATTGACCAACATCAGTCCAATTAGAGATGATGACACAAATCTAGGCAACCCTGGTTCCATCAAGGAAGCATTGATACTTGCAGTAGACCGGAAGAAAAATGCAACATCATGGATTAAAGCAGCAATGTCATATGATCTTTCCCCATCTTTTTCTCTTGATAGTGTTCCAATGAAGGCTACAAATCCATCAAATAAATCAAGTAAAACTTGTGGTAATGTACCAAAGGGTACACTTACAGTTAAGAAGCAAAAGAATGATGCTCATATTGGATTGGTCTCGGAGAGAGAGAACTTGCACGATTGGGTGAAGGGAAGTGCTTTATCCGCAGCTGCAGACTTGGAAAAATCCTTACATGATGAATGCAGAAAATGGTTTTTGGCTACCTTTGAGAGTTACCTGGATGAGGTTAAGAGCAGAACCGATTCGATGGAATCAGATAGCCAAGTAGCCGAGACTATGTGTCAGATTAAGAAAGTTGGAGACCGGTTGGATGTGATTGTCAGCAAAGAAGATTCTGAATTGGAAGCTTATGGGAGGATCAAGGAGAAGATATATGGGGTACTTCTGAAGAATGTGGAGAGGACTACTATGGTTATGGAACAAATGAATGCAATATTCAATGTAGACAATGGGCAACAATGAATTGTATTAGTTTGAAACAATGCCAAAACGTTAGGTGACCTGAAATGTTCTTACAGTCACATATGCACTTGTAAATAATGTAGAGTTTTGTATTTTGTTCAGTGTAAAGGAACTAATTTTATTGGTGTTTTTGGTGGATGTGTGATGTATGGTTAATGTCACTCTCATTGAATTTATACTTTATAGCACTAATTTAGGGTAGGGTTCTGAATAGCAGTTGCAAATATTTATTTTTGAAACCACGTAGATGAATAGCTTAGTGTTCAGTTCATCCCAAATTTTTCTTACCAGTTTGATAATATGCTTGAAAACCCAATAATTGAGTTGATGTTATTCATTTGTGCACATTCAGCCTGCTTGCTTTCAGCGAAGTATTTTCCGTGGGATGATTTTATGGAGGCCGAACTCGGTTCAAGTCCGTCGTATTTATGGAGATCGTTGTTATGGGGTAGAGAGCTACTTCGGAAGGGCGTTAGATGGAGAATTGGGAATGGGCAGAATGTAAGAGTGTTTATTGACCCATGGGTCCCAGGTTTGCCTAGTTTCTGACCTATTCTGCATCAAGGGGAACCTCTTTTTTTACGTGTTTCAGAATTGTTGCTAGACAATGGAGGTTGGAATGTGGAGGCTCTGGAACACTGGTTTACAGAAGAGGAGTGTGAGGCAGTTAGGAGTATCCCAGTTGGTGACTCAAGACGTCCTGATGTATATATATGGAACTATTGTAAAAATGGTAGATACACAGTGAAAAGTGGTTATTGGTTGGCTTGCCAGGATGCGGAAGTGGCTGAAAATGTAGTGCATGCTCCTAGAAATTACTGGAAACATCTCTGGAAGCTGAAATTGCCTCCTAAAATTTTACATTTCTTATGGAGGTGCTCTATGGGTTTTATACCTTGTCTGGAGATATTGCATTGGAGACGAGTTGCCCATTATGCTACTTGTTTCAGATGCCAGCAGGGAAGTGAGTCGCCTGTACACGCAACATGGAGTTGTTAGAGTTGTGTTACGGTGTTCGAAAGGGCGACTTTTTTCTCAAAGTTGTCATCTGGTCAGTTTATATTGGATTGGTCTCGGAGAGAGAAAACTTGCACGATTGGGTGAAGGGAAGTGCTTTATCCGCAGCTGCAGACTTGGAAAAATCCTTACATGATGAATGCAGAAAATGGTTTTTGGCTACCTTTGAGAGTTACCTGGATGAGGTTAAGAGCAGAACCGATTCGATGGAATCAGATAGCCAAGTAGCCGAGACTATGTGTCAGATTAAGAAAGTTGGAGACCGGTTGGATGTGATTGTCAGCAAAGAAGATTCTGAATTGGAAGCTTATGGGAGGATCAAGGAGAAGATATATGGGGTACTTCTGAAGAATGTGGAGAGGACTACTATGGTTATGGAACAAATGAATGCAATATTCAATGTAGACAATGGGCAACAATGAATTGTATTAGTTTGAAAGAATGCCAAAATGTTAGGTGACCTGAAATGTTCTTACAGTCACATATGCACTTGTAAATAATGTAGAGTTTTGTATTTTGTTCAGTGTAAAGGAACTAATTTTATTGGTGTTTTTGGTGGATGTGTGATGTATGGTTAATGTCACTCTCATTGAATTTATACTTTATAGCACTAATTTAGGGTAGGGTTCTGAATAGCAGTTGCAAATATTTATTTTTGAAACCACGTAGGTGAATAGCTTAGTGTTCAGTTCCTCCCAAATTTTTCTTACCAGTTTGATAATATGCTTGAAAACCCAATAATTGAGCTGATGTTATTCATTTGTGCACATTCAGCCTGCTTGCTTTCAGAAATCCCCCAGCTCCCCCTAAATAAAAGAGAGTTTTTCCTTCAGTTTTTCTCTTTCTGTTTTTAGATTTGGATCTGGTACAAGTCATTGTTGTGTTATCTTCGTAATACTTTCTGAACCAATCGTTTCGTTTTTCTTTTGATCATTGCAACTAACTTGTAAGTTAATCTAATAGGCAATATGCTAAGGCTTTAAGGATTTGCAGTTTTCATTGTTGGCTAATAAGTAATTGTTGATGGATTCTTGACCGGTTGGATGATGTTAGGGATTCTTAACTGGTTGGATGATATTGGCTAACAATATACGTTTAATTGTTGCATATGTTGGCTGCCAGGCATAAAGACTGATGAAATTGACCAAGCTATTCACCAAATGCTCTATATTAAGTTTAATTGTTTTTTATTTGTGGTTGAATTATTTCTTAGATCTGGGGAAGTTAGAGAGTTGCTCATGTCAGTCATGTGGATTAAAGTCTTATATCTTTTAAATTCACCTTGAAATTTGGATTATTTGTTTTTACTTTTATGGATTATTCATTTGAACTTATTGAAGGGCCAACTTCATTAATGCTTGTCTTTGTAGGCTCTATGATATACGATTTCTTTATGGAAATGGTTGGCATGTGACATCATATCAAGCTATCATCAACCCATTCAAGTACGCATGCAATCAATCTGAAGACAATTCTAATCTAGCTAGCATATTCTATATTTCAAACCATTTTAATTAATTATACTATGATTTTGTAATATGAAGTTATTTAATTGATATAATGTACTACATGAATGCTTTTGTTTACTATGCTTGAATGAAAGGGTTTAATTGAAAGTATTGTCTATTAGAAGAAAGAATGAAGACATTTTTTACGACACGCAAAATGGTCTTTTACGGCATGCAAAAAGGCCTTTAAAGACATGCAAAAGGGTCTTTTACGAAACACAAAATAGTCTTTTACAGCACACAATCAAAGTTGTAAAATATATTTCACGGCGCACAAAATAGTGTTTTACGACGTGCAAAAAATGTTATTTACGGCGCACATTTTGTGTGCTACAAGAAGAATTTGTCTTTTATGACATGGTCTTTTACGACACGCTTCTTTGTGCCGTAAAGTTGTCTTTTATGACCCATATTGTGTGTCGTAAAAGACCAGCTTTGCTGTAGTGCACCATTCTTCTCTTCTAGTATGGGAAGCGAGAATGTGATGTTGCTATCTATGTAAGAGTTTATGAAGTTAACAATTGTACACCAGATAGAGTGAATAGACCAGACATGCCTCAAAATGGGGCAACTTTGAAAAATTACACAATGGGATTTATATTTTCCAAGGTACTTTAACAATTTCTCATTAATCCACAAAACTTGGCCAAATCAAAAGCTTGTAGCCATTGATAATTTTTTTTTATACTTCTTAGGGCATTTCTTTCATTTTTTTTTCTTTTTCCTTATAAAAGAAAATAAGAGATTTGAATTTGAAACCTCTATCAACATTTTATTATAGAAAAATATTTTTATCCACTAGCCCAAAATCTAATTATTGGACTATTGCATTACCTTGATTGATTGATATATTACTTTAACATTTTCGATTTACCTATTTCATTTGCGTTGATTGATTGATATGTCACTTTGAACATTTTCGATTTACCTATTTCATTTCCTTTTAGTAAAAGGGCTTTGGTCAAGTTGACTCTCAATATTGGAGTCCAGTTTGTGGAACAGTGAAATGTGTAAAGAAATCTAAACCCTATTATCCTCCATGCTTAACCTATGAAATCCCTTCACGTTCTAAACACGTGATCATCAATCCAAAACATTATAGAAATGCAGTTTGATAATAATATAGAGAGCCACCCAATAGATTCATGCCAATGGAGCCATCAAGACCTTGACCTCACCGAGGCACAGAGCCTCTCTGCGTGTGGAGGAAGACGCTCGTGAGCCATAGAAAACAAAGACAGCAGAAAAGGTTGAAGTTCAGACCAGACCAGTGTGAGAAACGTTAGGTACAATGAGAGACCGGTAACTCCCAGTCCAACTTTACCAAATTGCCACTTGTGTCTTTCGCCTCGGGATCATCTGATTGCGGACAGTTCGGGAATAACGGACCACGTCATAACCCATCTGAGCAATAATCTAATTTGTGCAGAGGGGCTTTAAGAAATGTAATAAAGTCTTATCACTTGGGGACCCAAGAAAAAGAAACAAGTAGAGAGAGATCTTCGTCTCCAAAAAAAAAAACCACACTTGTTTAACAGAAAGCTTCGTTCTTTGTAGCTTTGCAGAACCAAAATCACAACCCCACCAAGCTATTATGTGAAGAGTACCAAAAAAAAAAGGGCTCATCTTTTTCGGTCTGGGTTTCTCGAATTTCACATAAAAATCCCATCTTTTTTTTTTTTTTTTTTGAATTTGTGAGGTATGGAGCTTCAGAGATCAGCTTTGGGACTCTTTCTAGGGTTTCTGGTGCTGACGATGGCGCCTTTTTCGATGGGGAGGTTCGTGGTGGAGAAGAACAGCTTGAGGGTGACGTCACCGGATAAAATCAAGGGGAAATATGACAGTGCCATTGGCAACTTTGGGCTTCCTCAGTATGGAGGGAGCATGTCTGGCGCTGTTATATATCCAAAGGAGAATCAGAAGGGGTGTAAGGAGTTCTCGGAGTTTGACCTTTCCTACAAATCCGATCCCGGAGCTCTGCCGACATTTCTGTTGGTCGATCGTGGAGGTACCCTTTTTGTGGTTTTGAGTAATTTGACTGGGGTTTTGAGTTTTGAGGTTTTATTTGGTGTTTTTAGGTTGATTAGGAGCTACCCTTTAATTTGATTGTTGAGGTTCAATTTGTGAATTTGAGACTAATTTGGAGGTACCCTTTTGTGGTTTTGAGTGATTTATTGGTTACTATGAGTGTTGAGGTTCTGTTTGTTATTTTTAGGTTGATTAGGAGGTCCCCTTTTAATTTGATTGTTGTTATGAGTGTTGAGGTTCAATTTGTAATGTTAAAGAGTAATTTGGAGGTACCCTTTTGTAGTTTTGAGTGATTTATTGGTTGAGGTTCTGAATGTTACTTTTAGGTTATTAGGAGGTACCCTTTAACTGGGTTTGAGTAGTTTGATTGTTATAATTTGAGATATTGTGATTTTTAGATTATTTGGGAGGTACCCCTTTTGTAGTTTTGAGTAGTTAAGGTAGCCTTTTTAGTTCTGGGTAATTGGAGTGCTGATGTTGAGGATGTCTTTAGTTCAGTTTGGGGGTAAATTTTCGTAGTTCTGGGTTCTTTGCTCGTCTGAATTTTGGGCTTTAATTAGTTCGTTGTGTCTTGATTATGGAGACGTCCGGTCAATGTGCAGGTTAATGAAGCTTACTTATTTTTCTTTGTTTACGGCGGAGATGCACTTCTGAATTCTGTTTATAGCCTTTTCCGGCCAATTAAATACTCTCTACCATTCTTTCTTCTGATGTCTGTTGATTAGGAGGTACCCTTTGTCTGGTTTTCAGTGGTTTGATTGTAGTATGAGTATTGAGTTTCAATTTGTAGATTTTAGATTCTTTGGGGAGCACCCATTTATAGTTTTGAGTATTTATTGGCTACTATGAGTTTTCACAGTTTGTTGTCTGTTATGGTTATTTCAGGTAGCCTTTTTAGTTCTGAGTAGTGTTGAATGCTTTTGTTGAGGATGAATTAATGTGTTTAGTTCATTTTGGGGATAATTTTTTTTAGTTCTGGGATTTTTGCTTTTCTGTATTTTGAGCTTCAATTTGTTCATTGTGGCCTGATTATGGAGACATTAGGTTAATGTGCCTACTTTAGGTCTTCTTTGGCTGATTGTACAGACAGTCAATGCGTTAAATAAGTCTTGTTAGGATATTAAAGCTTACATAGTATCTTCTTCAACTGCGGACATGCACTTCTGATATCTATTTTTAGCTTTTTCAAGCCAATTAAAAACTTTCTCTACCAAAGCAAGACTAGAATTTCTTCAGATCGTCTATCTTTTCATCCGTTCTTTTGATTACTGAAATAGAAAGTTCTATTTCTCTTTCCAAACCTGTCTACTTTTGTCGCAAAAATAAAATTGGGCTAGGAGGAAGCATTATTGCTTGAAAATTATTTGTCTTTGGTTTCCAGTTTTTATTAACCGGAAAGGTTTTCAGAGGTGCTCTCCATCTCATCCTATTCCCCCTATTTTTCTTAATTCAAACATTCTGTAAATGCTAGTATGTTAGTGTTCTCAATAGGTTTGGTATTAAGTTTTCTTAGTTTGGTACAAATCAGACATTTTAAAAGAAATGGTACAAATAAGACATTTTAAAAGAAATGGCGTGAAGCGCTATGCTTGTCTTATATAATATTACTTTTTAATACATACTAAAGATTGAAGGGGTGAATATCAGCATTTGTAAATTGTAGTTTTGACAATTGCTTTATCTTTCTTTGTTAATCTTATTTGGTGATAACTGATTTGAATTCTTACTAGTTGCCCTTAATTTGGTGCATGTTTTTTTTTTCCTGCTTTTTAGTGGCGTATGTGCTTTCATAGTTTGATTCAAAGTTTTTAGGTTTAATGAGCATTACCTTTTCTTAACAGATTCCTAGAACATAAGTTTTAGTAATGCTTATTTGTCTTTGTTTTGACCAATGCTTATGTTGAAACTGCTATTGGTGTTCCAGATTGCTTCTTTGCCTTGAAGGTTTGGAATGCCCAGAAGGCTGGAGCTTCTGCAGTCCTTGTCGCTGATGATATTGAGGAGGCGTTAATAACTATGGACACACCAGAAGAAGATATTTCAACTGCCAAATACATTGAAAACATAACTATACCATCTGCACTCATTGAAAAAAGTTTTGGTCAAACATTGAAGAAGGCCATCAGTTCTGGTGATATGGTGAATGTGTACCTTGACTGGAGAGAATCTGTTCCTCACCCAGATGACCGTGTGGAATATGAACTATGGACCAACAGTAATGATGAATGTGGGGTTAAGTGTGACATGTTGATGGAATTTACAAAGGAGTTTAGGGGTGCAGCCCAGATACTTGAAAAAGGGGGTTACACTCAGTTCACACCGCATTATATAACTTGGTACTGTCCTAAGGCATTCACCTTGAGCAAACAGTGCAAATCTCAGTGTATCAATCATGGAAGATATTGTGCTCCTGACCCTGAACAAGACTTCAGCACTGGTTACGAAGGGAAAGATGTGGTTCTTGAAAATTTAAGGCAGCTGTGTGTTTTTAAAGTAGCAAATGAGACTCGAAAGCCTTGGGTATGGTGGGACTATGTGACTGATTTTCAAATCAGATGTCCCATGAAAGAGAAAAAATACAACAAGGACTGTGCTGATGCTGTCATTAAGTCTCTCGGTAAATGATTAACTTTTCATCCACCGTTCATTAGATCTACATGAATGCAATCAAATTTTAAATATGCATGGGTCGTATTGTCAGGGCTTGATAGTAAGAAGATCGACAAGTGTATGGGAAACTCAGATGCAGACTCTGAAAATCCTGTTCTGAAAGAGGAGCAAGATGCTCAGGTATCTTTCTATTATGAATGACATTTTCTTTCTTAGCTTTTATCTGCTTCATTTACAATGGTTTCCCTTTATTTTAGCAGTAGCTGCATCTAATGCAATTCTTTGAATTTTTTATATTAGGTAGTTATGCATACTTTCTTGACAAATTTCATGTTTTTGTAGGTTGGGAAGGGAACAAGAGGTGATGTGACCATATTGCCTACACTTGTTGTCAATAATCGACAATACCGAGGTTTGTTTCTATGCTTATATTTCTTGGATAACAATCTGGAAGCTTTCCTCACATACATACTTTCGTTTGCAGGAAAGTTGGCAAAAAGTGCAGTTCTGAAGGCCATCTGTTCTGGTTTTGAAGAAACTACTGAGCCAGCTGTTTGCTTGAGTACTGGTATGTCCTTTTTACTTGCTAGCGTGGTGTGTTGTTGTGCTTATCTGATTTGTTGGTTCTGAACTTGAGTGTTGGTTCAATGTTTGATGGTAGATGTTGAGACAAATGAGTGTTTGGACAATAATGGTGGTTGCTGGCAAAATAAAGCTGCCAACATTACAGCCTGCAAGGTATAAATTGAACTTACTGGCCGATCAGATGTCCTTTGATAAATGAGAAGATTCAGTATCTTAACTCCCCCTTTTCTTTTCCTTTTACTTTCGTTGGAATACTCAGGATACCTTTCGTGGGAGGGTATGTGAGTGCCCTCTCGTTGATGGTGTGCAGTTCAAAGGAGATGGTTACACTACCTGTGAAGGTAAAAATACTTCGGCCTTTTGTTGACTTCAAACCTTGTTAGGGAAACTAAAGTAAGGGAATAAATTATGGATGCTGATTTTCGAGTCGCTCAAAAAGTTCCATCAACATTTAGTTCGAATTGATCCTGATTATGTACATATTTACTCATTACTGACTAAAATTTTGCTCAAGATAAATGCATCTGTTATGGTTTACCAATGAATGAGAAGCTGCACTCAAGTTTAATATGTGTGTGTGTGTGTGTGTTAATAAGAGGATAGCTGGGTTTCTTCCTTTTGTGCAAAATTTTTCTCTGTATGCATTATACTTTTATTGAGGAATATTACCTTTGGCTGCCAGCAAGTGGGCCTGGGAGGTGCAAGGTAAACAATGGAGGTTGTTGGCATGAAGCTCGAGATGGGCATGCATTTTCTGCTTGTTCAGTAAGTGATCTTTTTGTATACTTCTTTGTTTGAAGGAAAGTTCTTTTATTATTTTTTTATTGTTATTTTTGTTTATCAGAAAATAAACTAATTTCAAGTCATGTTTCTCTGAATAGGATGATGGAGGGGTGCAATGCAAATGTCCTCCTGGGTTTAAAGGTGACGGTGTGAAAAATTGTGTAGGTAAGAGAAGCTAAACATCCTGGAATGCACTCTTTATTTAATTTTTAAGTTTCATTGTGATACAACGAAACATACAAATGGACTGATGTCTAGAGTCCAATTTCAGACAGGTTTTATCACAGTGGTGCATCAAGACATAGACCGCAATGAATGCTTGACCTTGCATATGTCATACGTAGAGTGCATGTTATTAATAGGTTCTGCTGTAGCTTCGTCTGTAACCTGAAAATGTCTTTTGCATGAATAGAAAGGAATGGGATTCAGTACTTAGTCGAACTGCGCCTCTCTTTAGAAGCAAGTTTTTTGTTAATCACAGTAGTTCAGCTCCCTATCATGTGTGTACATACCTCTCTGCCCATGCATTTGTTTAAATTATTAATTATCAAGTTATGAAGATCAAATACTACAGGTCTGCAAGCTTTGTTCAGAACCTCTCATAGTTACCAATTGTACCCAGACCTGGTGCAAATGCTTATTTGCTTCAGAACTTTATAGCTTTTGTCAAGTTAGTCAGTTCTTTATCCAGATCATTGTGGATAAGGCAGTTGTTGGTCCAATATCCCACTCATATGTGAATGATCCTTGCTTTCATTAAATCAGCCAATGTGAAGTTTCTAGCAGATGATCACTTTACCTTCATGACTGCCTGACTTTGTTTGTTTGCTTGCTTGATATTTCTATTTTTTATTTTTTCAATTGTTTTAGATTGGTTTGACACTTAAAATGACTTCTCAGAACTATAATTAACAAAAAGTAACTCATTCAAATAGAATTAGACAAGCATCTTTGAAGTGAAGTACTTTGGACAAGTATAGCTAACATAAATTTTTCTTCAGATATCGATGAATGCAAAGAGAAGAAAGCCTGTCAGTGCCCTGAATGCTCCTGTAAAGATACCTGGGGAAGTTATGAATGCTCATGTAGTGGAAATCTTTTGTATATCAAAGATCATGACACCTGCATAAGTGAGTCCAGCAATTCAAGCTTTTAATTCATGTATGTGTTCTAAATATGTATACTGCAAGTACTTGTTTTGATGTGCTGTACATTGTATCTGCAGGCAAGACTTCTGGAGGATCAAAATCATCTGCATGGGCTGCTGTGTGGGTTATTTTAATTGGCTTGGCTATGGCTTCTGGTGGGGCATATCTTGTGTACAAATATCGATTACGGGTAAGTTCTTTCTATTTCATTTCTGTTTATAAACTCGGACATAATTCTTAATCATGGAGTTTCCAATATAAGGTGGTAGTATCCGATTATCTTTGGCCTGCATTTATTTGCAATTTAGTGTAACAAATATGGTAACTCTTTCAATAATGGTGAGCAAAGAGATGATGTGCTACAATTAGTAAATAGGAGTAGCAGTACTTTTTGAAAAGATATCTGAACTCATAACAGGGTGTTTGGTTGGAAGTTTATAAAGTCAAATAGGGTCTTGTCAAATAAATTCTTTTGTAGAGGCTTTATGAAAACCAGATTTGATAACATCTTTATCATGGCAAGAAGAATAGTGTATAGGCAAGTTTCTTGTATCTGGGAACCTTTGATGTCAGATTGACAAAGTATTTGCCGTATGAGTTTACTTTTGGTATTTTGTTTGCGTGAGATCCATATGTGCGAGATTCATGTATTAGAACTGTAGTTGTTTGGTTGGTCGGAGGAAAGGAGTAGTTATTTAAGTCCAACAGAACCTGGGTCATGCTGTTTAATCAAATCCTTCAAGGTTATTGACTATCAGGGGTACTTTTCTATGAATTTATGAGTCTTTGAAATCAGCTCTTTGCTCTTAACTTATGGCAAACTGCTAGTGGTACAGGATGATTACTAAGATTGTGTAGTTAAAAAAGCTAGGCACAAATCTTTTCGACGTCTTTGTTTTAATATTTCAGAATTTAGAGCTATAAGTGACACTTTTTATGTTGCTTTTGCAGTCATACATGGATTCAGAAATTAGAGCTATAATGGCACAGTATATGCCTCTGGACAGCCAAGCTGAAGTTCCCAATCATGTGAATGATGAGCATGCGTGAGACAGTAAAACCCATCATTAGGCCTTTCTTTGGACCTCATGAGGTGCAGCTTGAATATGATTGTGATACGTCTTTCTTATTGAAGTTCTGGAATTTTGACCTAATCATATTCCCCTACGGTCATGTTCCCCTACGTCATGTTGGATTGTAAATGCATGCAGAATAGAAATTATCTTGTTTTTTTTTAGGACTGTAACATGCCAATCCCTTGAGAGTAAGGAGGATTGCAAGGAGTTTAGCTGTAGTATCATACAATTCTCTTCACATCCTTGAATACTGAAATCTTTCCCCTAATTAAATTGTGATTCTGTATTTTACTTTGTCTTGTAATATGGAATTGACTTGATGTCATAGTTAAATCTTTTGAATCTGATATTTGCACAAAACAATTTTGTTTTAAGTAGCCGAGTTTGAGAGTGCCTCTTTTGTGGTGATTGCTTGCGGATGTGAAGTTCACTTTTTTTTATTTTTTTATTTTTTTTATTAAAGAGGATGTCTTGTAATATGGAATTGACTTGATGTCATAGTTAGGGCATTTTTTTTTTTTTTTTTTTTTTTATTTTTATTAAAGAGGATGTCTTGTAATATGGAATTGACTTGATGTCATAGCTAAGGGCATCTCCAACAGCCTAGCTATTTCAACAAAAAGTTATAAATTTGGCTGATTTGAGATAGTTTAGCACTCCAGCGGAATAGTTATATGAAAGTCAAATTTGGCTTTTGCTAAAATCTCGAGCTAAATTTAGCTAGGGATGAGAGAGAAAATAACAAAAAGCTAAACACTCCACGTTTAATTTTTTTAGTTTAGCTAACACTGCTGGAGGAAAAGCTAGAAATTTACTATCTAAATTTAACTTTTAGATGATTTAGCTAAAAAAATAGCTTTTACTGTTGGAGACGCTCATAAATCTTTTGAATCTGATATTTGCACAAAACAATTTTGTTTTACGTAGCCGAGTTTGAGAGTGCCTCTTTCGTGGTCATTGCTTGCGGATGTGAAGTTCACTTTTTTATTTTTATTTTTTTATATTTATTTATTTTTATTAAAGAAGATCAAAGGGTTTCACTCCTGCCTCATAGTGACTCGAACCCAAGACTTCGTACATAGGTAGTGGGTGCTCTAATCACTGAGCTAACACCACTTCGTTGAAGACAAGTTTTCATTGTGGGATTGTCACTGTGAAACTAAGCAATAGCAGCATAGCCATACGGCCCATACACGGTCAAGGAAGATGATATAAAAAACCATTTATATTTCAATCACCTCACTCCAGGTTAATCTTGTATGGATCTTACATTCTCATGGTTCTATGCCACATGTGAGAGACACAGTGGAGAAAAGACTCTGGAAAAAAAAAAACAAAACAAAAAATAGTTCGGTTCTAAAGACGTTTTTGAATCTGTATTGATCTCTCGTTCGATTTCTTGCTCCTCAACAACGTTTTTTTTTGTTTTTTGAATGAGAGGAAAATTCCCCCCAAATTTATTAATAAAAGAAGAAAGACTAACTAGATTGGGGGGGACATGAACATAATCCCTCCAGTAAGAAAATTGAAAGACATCTGACCAAACAATCAAGTAAAAAACTACCGAAAGCACAAAATTAGGAAGTCCCATAAAATCTCTATTGCAAAAAGAAGGAACAAAATCTGGGGGCGAGTCTCACCAAACCAAAGTATCTGAAGTGAGACCAAAGTTTGCAAGAGCATCTGCTTGCAGATTCCCTCCTCAACAACGTTCTTTAGTAGTAAAGGTTCAAGCTCCAAGTTTCGCGACTTCTCTGGTTCAAGTTCTTCCTACTGGTCCCATAATTATGAATCAGAATCTTTCCCTCTAATATACGCCTTCGCTTAGCCCTTAGCTGGTTTTGGATCAGCAGGCTTGTTCACCAAGCTGCAAGTAGCTTGGTTAGCTAGATGGAGGATGTCCCCCGCTACTTGGATTCAGCTGCCCTCTTCCTCCCTGTAATAATGCGTCGCCTCCTCTTGATTAGTTTTCTCTGCTTCTGATCTGTTTGCCTTTATTTGGTTCTTGTTTCTTAATAATGTTTATTGCCAAGTAAAAAAAAAAGAAAAAAAAGAATTGGAGTCTCGGTTTGTCTTTCTAAGGTTGGCTTGGTGTAGGGAGTTTCCGATCAAGTCCGAGGTCCATTCCATTGTAACAGATGGGAGCATACATCCACATGTCATCAGAACTTAACAGCTACACAAGCACAAACAAGTAAACAAAGATGTCAGTATATCTGAAACACATAGGCTTATCAGATGGGAACAACTAACAAACGTCATGGCATAAGATTCATTCTAACGAACAAATTAGTTCTGTATGTAGCTGAAAAGATTCAACGGGCAGGAAGAATTTATTACCTTAATTTGGAGTTGTAAGAACTTCACATAATGGACAGCTTCCTCAAGCATGGTGCTAATATCAACCTGCAATTCCAGTATTCCACACAGATAGATATTTAGTTTGAGAATATTGAATGAAAAACTTGCACAAAAATTGGCCATCTCAAGAGCATATTGCCTACCTTTGTTCCATTGGGGACAAGGTTCTGCAGAACTCTCAGCCTCTCATTTATTTTCTCTCTTCTTTTCTGCAAGATACAAAGGGCACAGACTTTCTTTATTAAAAAAAAAAGGACACAAACTCTAGTTAATAACACAGGCAACAAATTTTTCTTGATATCAGATATAAGCTTATACCCTTGCATAGAGGCTTTGCGGATCACTGGCTGACCCCCTTCGTGCTCTTGATTTTCCAGTCAAGTCGGGAACTGCAGCATCCTTTGGACTCAAGCTTGAAGTTGGACTAAACCCTCCACTCACCTCACAAACAATGGAGTCATCTTCTGAGCAGCAACTACTCGAACTCTGTCTATTGGGGCCTGCATTACCATCTTCATTGTTGCTAGTTGTAATCCGCAGGCTTTTCTTTGCCTTCATGATCCTCTTATTCATTTGAACCTGCAACATTGAATTCATGATAAGAGAGTGCTCACACTACCAAGTAAAATAACTTGATCTGATGGAAAGACAACTATGCTTATATTTATTTATTTCTATGTACTCACATTGTCTGAACTTTGAGATCTTTTCATGGAGTTAATCTTGGAGAGGCTACTTTGAGATCTCCTCTTCTCAAGATTTACAGCCTCAGGCCTGCTCCCACCAGACTCTTCGATGTTGCCTTTACTTGTTTCTCGGTTTGAGCATTGATCACGTTCATCTCTTTCAATGAGATAGGTATTGATGGTTTTCACATCCCCGATACCAAAATCAATCGACATAGAGCTAGTGCTATTGTTGTTTATTGCCAACATTTGGTTAGAATCACTCAAGTAGTAGCTTTCGTTGCTTGAAGCGATGAAATTAGAATTAGTCGTTTCTAAAGAACAATGTGAACCTTCATAGTAGCCTGACATGTGCAATGTTGATTCTTCATTGCCTTGCCAGAAAGCATCTGGGACTTCCATGCCTGGCATGCTTGAAAGTGGAGAGTTTTCAAGCAACTGGGCCATGAAATCCGCTTCCTCAGCAGTGTACATCCCACTCAATGAGCTCCATTCTCCTTCCGAAACAGCTCCAACATACTCCATATTGATTCTTTTTATCCTATGGATGGATCAACAAAAGGGTTTATTTTCTTTGAAACTAATCAATTAATAGATCAATGCTCGATGTTCTCGATGCATGGAGGGGTATGAAATGAAGTGACATATTTATACCCAAGTATATATGAAGAATGTCACCAGAAACTTAACATTTTTTTAATAAGATATTTCTAGCTAATCATATCTAAATACCAGTTGCATCGTAAACTAACAAGTCTCTCAGTTCTCTGTAACCAAATTGCAGGAGTACCCTTGCTGATATCAGGGACAGCTCAGATTGGACCGAGTTTAAGCAATTATGGACTAAACTAGCACAACCCTATAATCCAGAAAAAAAAAAAAAAAATTCAGGAGTGAAGGAGTACTAGTACTAGATGAGTAATCATTTGTACCAAAACAAGGTCAAAGAAAGATGCTTGAGAAGTTGGAGGGGAATCACATCTGGCAACCGCATCAAAAAAAAAAAATTCACATCTGGCAACCAAGACAACGTGGGGGTGTGAAACTATGACCATACATAATTTAAACAGATCGATGAAGAAATAGGCTGCGAGATCCTCGATCTAAATGGAAAATGAGAATATTCGTGGAACCAGACAGTGTTATGTGCAGATTGGATTACTGTCCCCTCTCTCAACATGATCTTATTATCCAATTACAATGATCCACATAATGTTAGAGACATTCCATACGATCTATCTCTTTGGCGAAGAATACAAAAGTCCAATGGAGTAGTTGAGAAACAAAGTAAACCCCCTATTGGTTCACAACTGTAGAACCTCATTTGACTACATTCCTTTTAGGGGTTGGATCTCAATTCTGATTTGAGCAATTGACTGCTTCTACATTCCCTTCAGGGGTTGGATCACATTGGGGCTAATCAGTGTTATCTGTCATATACAGTCTACTAACTATAATTGGCTAAGAGTGCACTTTTGACTCTTTACATTACTAGAATGGTCATCAATTTGAATATGTCAAGTAGCTATTGCGACTCTTTTTGTGGTTGAAGGACAACAC
>BDJD01000798.1:56512-70364 GCA_002564525.1 Rosa multiflora | reverse complement strand
GTCAGAAAAGAGAAAATACATCAGTTTGGAAACAAAAACCGATGTCAAGAAAGATAAAATACATCAGTTACTAAATAAAAATCGATGTCAAGAAAGAGAATGTACATCAGTTATTAAACAAAAACCGATGTCTAGTCTTAACAATGTCGTGACACAATTTGTTTTGGTTATAGAGATCCTCCTCTTGGGAAAGTGTTTTTTTAAACTTAATGAATGTGCAATTTTTTCTCGAAATTCATAGACTATAGCACACTTGAAATTGGGATAGTGACGACATACAGCCCTCTTGATCGTGGATTTTTCACTAGCAAGGCAATGACGGAAAGTTTGCCTGCAAATAGTTTTCTGGTAACCTATGTTAAAGACTGTGTATCTCTTTCTGTCTGTTTAGTTATTATATGATAAAGAAAACCTTAAAGACAGCTGCAATTTGTTAATTTCCTCTTGCTATGAGAGTAAGCTAGCTCATTTGATGGCCGCTCAATTTGTCATCAGCAATCACTTCCTCGTTGTCAAGGGTGTCTTGAAAACAAGATTCTATATGGTAAAGTATAATACTTGACTAGAAACATGGAAGCACCCCTGCACAATTCGCACTTGCCTTGATTGTTCATCAAGGTAATCATATGGTACCTATATATCCCTAGCGCGTGCCTGTTTACCTCTCCTTAGTTCATCTTATTCTAAATTAGACTATTTGCACTAGACTAATTTATGTTCCGGACGAAATATACCAAGGGACTGTAACTTGATGAATATTGTAATAGTTCAATATACCGAACTCTACTTGTTAATTTTTGTAGGGACAACTACTAAGACTGAAAATATTGGTGCACGCTAATGTCGGTTCCTTCATAGTGAAACTCACTAAAGAAGATATACAGGAGATATCTGATATGATACCCATCAATGCAGCGACATGGAATCGACTATCCTATAGTCTTACTCTCTGCTCTTGGAAGTTTGCAAATACACCACCAAAAGCTAGCAATGCAACTAAAAGAAGCCTTTATTCGTATCATAGATGACAGTCTGCGATGCTGCTGCATCTTTGTATTGGTAACATTAATTCTGATTTTGGTTTGCAATCAAATTGAAAGTTCATTGGAGCAGATTAATGCGAATTAAGTACAAACATGTCGTCACCTGCATTAATTTGGTGCATAGTTTAGCAAATTGGTTTCTGTTGAGGTTCTTATCAAAGTATGAGGCTAGTAAACTATTTGATAAACTTTTTTTAATTTTTCTTTTTTAATTTTTTGGGAAATATAACATGTTGTAAAACGATAGTAAAAGAATTTGAGAGAGGGAGAGTTTAGACACCAAGAATGAAGTATGAGAAATGGAGTGATTCTATTCATCTCACAATGAGGTTTATATAGGAGTACCTCAGGTTTACTAAAGGTAACTATTTAACGATTACATCAATCACTCGTCTGATTACAATCAATCAATCGCTAATTATATTCTGTTAATCACCAATCAATCTTAATTGGCGTATATCACGCAACCAGGGACGTGAGGGAGAGTTTAGACACCAAGAATGAAGTATGAGAAATGGAGTGATTCTATTCATCTCACAATGAGGTTTATATAGGAGTACCTCAGGTTTACAAAAGGTAACTATTTAACGATTACATCAATCACTCGTCTGATTACAATCAATCAATCGCTAATTATATTCTGTTAATCACCAATCAATCTTAATTGGCGTATATCACGCAACCAGGGACGTAGCCAGGAATGACAGAAGGGTTGGGCTAATTTTATACATACAAAATTTTTGCAAAGAACTCTTTTTTTTTTAGGTTTGGAACCCAGTGGGAGGCTCATCCTAACACCTTTATTATTCAAAACATACAATGGGGGGACATAAAACCAAAACCCCATAAATTGAAAATTACAGCATAAATCTATCTGAATCGTACCCTCCGATTATCACTTGTAAACCATGAAAGAATATTTTTGTACCACTTGAGTTTTCAGCGATCCGTCATTTTATTCAATACCTATAATATATATATACTTGTAAACCATGAAAGAATATTTTTGTACCACTTGAGTTTTCAGCGATCCGTCATTTTATTCAATACCTATAATATATATACATACATTTCAATCTAACAATTAACACAATGCATTTTGATGATCATATAGCAATTGGAGTTCTCGCACAGGTAGCAAAGTTTCAATGCATTTGGATGATCATATAGCAACTTCATGCTTTAATATATATACATTTTGCAACAAATTACCATTCTACTCGTTGTTTAGTATTTGGTTAATTTGGACCGTTAAAGAACACAAGCCAGACATAAAAAAAAAAGAAAAGGATAATATGATTATGATATTTCTATACTCTTTTTCGCAGCTTACTGAGTTATTTCTAACCTGATACAGAGATCCATTCCCAATTATCAACCCATCATCAACAACCCATTACCCATCAGCAATGACAATCAATTATCAAACATTCAACAAGACAACAACCCATTCCCACTACAGCAATGACAATCAATCAACCAAAAATCCAAAACATTTCCAATTATCAACCCATGCCATCATCAACAGCCCATCAGCAATGACAATCAATCAACCAAAAATCCGATACCTGGGATCTGGGATTGAAGCCTTGAAGGAGTCACACTGCGACTGCCGCATACTCTCAGTGGAGCCGTGGAGGTGGCTCGGTGGCGAAGGAGGTGGCTCAGGCGTGGAGCGGTGGAGGTGGCTCGGTCAACAAATTACCATTCTACTCGTTGTTTAGTATTTGGTTAATTTGGACCGTTAAAGAACACAAGCCAGACATAAAAAAAAAAAAAGGATAATATGATTATGATCTTTCTATACTCTTTTTCGCAGCTTACTGAGTTATTTCTAACCTGATACAGAGATCCATTCCCAATTATCAACCCATCATCAACAACCCATTACCCATCAGCAATGACAATCAATTATCAAACATTCAACAAGACAACAACCCATTCCCACTACAGCAATGACAATCAATCAACCAAAAATCCAAAGCATTTCCAATTATCAACCCATGCCATCATCAACAGCCCATCAGCAATGACAATCAATCAACCAAAAATCTGATACTTGGGATCTGGGATTGAAGCCTTGAAGGAGTCACACTGCGACTGTCGCATACTCGCAGTGGAGCCGTGGAGGTGGCTCGGTGGCGGAGGAGGTGGCTCAGGCGTGGAGCGGTGGAGGTGGCTCGGCGGACTTCCGGGACTCGCTAATCGAACCTGGAAGGCTGGAAGGTGGAAGCAAAATGGGGACAACGCCACAGGGGGAGAAGGGGAGAGTCTGAGAGTCGACCTACAGCCCACAAAGCATCAATATTTTTTTTTTTATTGGGCTATACCCATACTTGGTCGATTTTGGCCCAAATTTTCCCTTGGGCTGTAGCCCAAGTAGCCCTTGTCTTGGCTACGTCCCAGCACGCAACACTAACTGCTATTACATGAATAGCCACATTAATATTTACAACACAACAGGAAGGTGGAAGCAAAATGGGGACAACGCCACAGGGGGAGAAGGGGAGAGTCTGAGAGTCGACCTACAGCCCACAAAGCATCAGTATTTTTTTTTTATTGGGCTATACCCATACTTGGTCGATTTTGGCCCAAATTTTCCCTTCCCAAGTAGCCCTTGTCTTGGCTACGTCCCTGCACGCAACACTAACTGCTATTACATGAATAGCCACATTAATATTTACAACACAACATAGTTTTTTTTTTTTGGCTGCCTAACTCGAAGCTTTTTCAGATAGGGTTTCTGGGTAGGACTTAACTTTCAGGAATCATAGATTCATAATCCTAGGGCTACTTCACTCTATCTCTAGCGTTTTGCTAATCTCAATCCGCTTTACAACTGCGTTTCTAATGGCTGCTTTAGTGTGCATGAACATCTCCTTAATTGTGCTCAAAATGACATATAGTTTCTCACTTCCTTTCTGATAAAATAATCGTAGTTTCTCCCATGCATGTTATAATGAGTGCTTGAACGCATTATTTGCAGTTCAAATCAGTCGTTACCTAGAGAAAATAATGCAGGAGTACTGCTTCCATTGCTAGTTACAAGCTCCACGACTCTTGCTGTACGTGCAGAGTCCTTCTATTGCAAGTGTACAAGCTATACGTGATAAGTCTTAGGCTCTTAGCTGATAGTCATAGCCTGATATCAATATGTTATACGTCATCTTTAATTTACTTAATATAGATAGAGTCGATCAGTTATATATATAGACTTTACAGTTTGATTGTACCTAGCTAGTACTTACTGTACTCAACATACGTACAATGAGTTCTTCTCAAAAAAAGAAAAAAGAAAAAAAAAGAAACCGTACGTACAATGAATGAAATTCATTCATTTCTCAAATTCCTCATGGTACCGGAGCTGCAAAGCTTCTAAGGAGAAATTTTTTTTTCAACTCTCTCCATCTCCTTATTCTCTATGGCTAGCACAGAGTCCTCCCTCCCCGGTCCAAATGTTGCTCATTTTCTCAAGCTCACTGAAACCAACTACTTCATTAGGCTTCAACAAATGCGTCCATTCCTCAACGGCCACAATCTTTCCCAAGCATTTGAAGAAAGAGAAGACCTTGTTGCCTTCTCAAGCCACCTAGCACATGCAGCAACAACTTGCAGGAAAGCAAGACAAACTGATGCCTTCCCAAGCCTTGGCTCTACTACCTAGTACCTGTAGCAACAATTTAACAACTTCATGCACGAGCAGCTGCAGAAAAACAAGACAGACCTTGTTGCCTTCCCAAACCTTGGCTCTACTACCTAATATCTGCAGCAACAACTTCCCAAGAAGCTGCAGAAAAACAAGACAAGACAGACCTTGTTGCCTTCCCAGGCCTTGGCTCTACTATATATCATCTGCAACAACTTCACAAGCAATTGAAGAAAAACAAGACAGATCTTGTTGTCTTCCCAAGCCTTGGGACTATAACCACACAATCACAGATTCATTGTCTACTAGCTATCTAGGTCTCTATAGTTTGTTGTATTAATACCAATAACGTTAAACTGCTTTTCCTCGTCTAAGCTCATCCAGATTTTCACAAGAAACAAAGAAAAGAAGAAGAATAAAAAGAAAAATGGCTGAGGTTGAGGGAGTTAAAGTTCCGAGAGTGCAACTGGGAAGTCAGGGATTTGAGGTGAAATTCATTTCAGATTCTTGATTTTCAAGTGTCAATAGCAAGTTACCAAGAACAAATCTAGCTTATTAGCATAATGAATTGTTGGCAAACGTTTGCATGCAGGTTTCCAAGCTGGGATTTGGGTGTAGACGGCTTACTGGGACATACAGCGAAGCTCTAATCAGTGAAGAGTTTGCATTATCATTGATCAAGCACGCATTCGATAAAGGAATAACATTCTTTGATACAGCAGATCTCTATGGACCACATGCCAACGAAGTTTTGGTTGGAAAGGTAGCGCCATTACATACCATGCATTTAATTAAAAGATTCAATGTTTGATGCGTTCTCTTAAACTTAGTATTTTACAATTATTTCAGGCATTGAAGCAGTTGCCTAGAGACCAAGTTCAGTTGGCTACAAAGTTTGGCATTGTAAGAATTGAGCCTGATGAAACTAGGATAGTTAATGGGACTCCTGAGTATGTCCGCTCCTGTTGCGAGGCTAGCCTAAAGCGCCTTGATGTTGACTACATTGATCTTTACTATCAACATCGCGTAGACACATCAGTCCCAATAGAGGACACTGTAAGCCCTCTTTTAACTGCAATCTTACTGTATTCCATTATTTATTTGGTCATATATCACAAATTTTTAGATTTTGAATTATACGTTTCTATTTTGTAGATGGGGGAACTAAAGAAGTTGGTGGAAGAAGGGAAGATAAAATACATTGGATTATCTGAAGCTAGTCCAGAAACAATTAGGAGGGCACATGCAGTTCATCCCATTACGGCTATACAAATGGAGTGGTCTCTTTGGACTCGCGAAATTGAGCAAGTATTCGTCCCACTTTGCAGGTAACCTCATCTCACAGTGCTTAATGTGGGACTTGTATATGCTTCCATTTAATTGTAATTTTGCGAATTGGTGTTCAATCTGATTTGTATTCCGTATACTTACTGTTTGGTTGTCAATGTTTATCAAGTCCTTATTAGAGCTTACCCTAACCTTTACTTAGTTGAGGTGGAGGTTTACATAACACATAGGTGTTGTGATATGTACACTTACACTAAAGTTAAGTCCCTCTATGTATTCTGTTTGTTGGAACATAGGGAACTTGAAATTGGGATAGTGCCATACCACCCCCTTGGTCGTGGATTTTTAGCTATAGATGGTCTACCTGAAGATCGCTTTCTGGTAACCTATGTTACAGATTTTGTATATCGGCTGATTCAGCCTGCAATTTTTTAATTTCCTATGTTGCTGCTTATGTTCATTTGGTGGCAAATATTTGTTATCAGCGTTCAATTCCTCGTTGTCAAGGAGACAACCTGAAGAAAAATAAGATCCTTCAGGGTAAAATATTGAACTTGGCTGAAAAATATGGATGCACCCCTGCACAACTCGCACTTGCGTGGATCGTTAATCAACCCGATGTCTGCTGTGTGCCTGGTGTTGTACCTATATTTGGTGCGTGCCTATTTCTTTTCCTTCCTTCTTCTTTCCCTAATGGTACATTATTTGCATTAGACAAAGGCAAATGTACCCTGATGAATAGTCACTAGACCTTTCTTCATTCACCGTTAAAGCTCAACAGACTGAACTCTTCTTTTGTTTTTGTAGGCACAACCAAGACTAAACATATTGATGCTAATGTTGGTTCCTTCAAAGTGAAGCTATCTAAAGAAGATATAAAAGAGATATCTGAGACAATACCTATCAACGCAGCGGCAGGTTACAGATTACCGGACTATTGCCTGCCCTGCCTTTGGCAGCGTGCAGATACACCACCAAAAGCTAGCAAGCAATGCAACCAGAAGAAGCCAACATAGATGACGGTCATTCTGTTTTATTTGAGGATTTGGTTTACTTGTCCTCCTCACTGTCATTACTTTTGTGTCTCTCTTTTCTTCAATAAATTCCTCGCTTTGTTGAGGCTAGCTTGCAACAACAACAACAAAAAAAAAAGAAGAAGAAGAAGAAGAAGATGACGGCTTATAATAAGGAATTGTGATGATTTGGTGGGACTCGATACCGCACTTTGCAATTTCTTTTTGTGCTCGAGACTGTTTAGGTCTTCCTAATTTTCGAGGGGTAAGTTTGTTGTCTTCCCCTTACCTGTTTTAATGTACTATTTCCATTCAATAAATTAATCTCGTTCTGTTGAGGTTTGCTAAAAAATAAAAAATAAAAGGAATTGTGATGCTGTTCCATTCTTTGTATCCATAATATTCTGATGTTGGTTTGCAATGAAATTGTACTTTTTTGGAGCACACATGAGTGAATACAGTGCAAAAATGTTGTTCCCATTCGACAAGCTTTAATGAATATGGCTCCGGGTTCAATAAGTTCTATCACCAGCGACTTGGTCGAGTGGTACAGAACCAGAAACTTCTTTCAAGTCCTCTTCCCCAAGTTTCACCTTCAACGAGCCAATGTTTGCATCCAGGTTCCTAATCTTTGTTGTCCCTGCAGTGGAAATGGAATTTCAAAATGAATAAACAATGTGTGTTTCATCGATGCAGTAAAGTGATGCAATACATGTGCAAATAAACCACAGCAACCAAGTCACAGAGGAGCATCACAGAATTCCGATCTTTGATTACATCTTAATTTAGAAGAAACTATCATTGGGGTGAGAGTACAGATATAGTCTGTGATGCTCCTCAGTGAAAGTACAGATAATTGGGGTGAAAAAAAATCATCATCGCCTCCAGGTAAATAGTAAAACAATAGGAACCTGGACAAACTTAACCTTACCAAAAAATAAAAAAGTAGTTACTTATTAACGTAAATAAACACAACTAAAATATAAAATTGGAGAGCCCATAGGTCCAATCCAAGCCCAAACTCCAGCCTAGCTAATAAAGGGTATGAAGAGGCCCACCAGGCCCGACATCGTCCATGACTTCCCGCCACCGCCACATCCTCATCTCCCTCGCACCACCCCCGGCGTCGCCACATCCTTACCCAATTTGTGTTAAATGCAATGAATGAAACCGAACGATCTTTGGAGACTTGCAAGTTTGTTGCTCTCTCTTGCTGCAAAATCTACTAATGATGATGATGAAGTGAAGAACATGCAAGAGGCAGCATTTTCGTCTTTGCTTTCACTATCTCCTACTTACTATCAGAATTTGTCTCTTCTTTTCGTCCAAGACATTGTCAGCCTCACCGAAAAGGCGGTGATCGAGGGAAAATGAAGATGGAGCAGTGCTTGAAGCGGAGTTGAAGCCATTAAGTTTTGGAGCGATGTGTCGTCACAAGGGGGTTGACATTATCAAGAAAGCACTCCCTGAAGGTCTGGCTACTTTGTTATTGGGGACACTTGTTAAGCAGGAAGAAATCAGTACAAACAAGGGGCCTGGAATGTTGCCATTGCTGGATCCTCTCGCTTGAGTGTCCGGAACAGTTGGGGACGATGTTGTGCCATATGTAAAGCAATTTGTTAAGGACAACATTAGAAAATAAGATTGGAGGCAGAGAGAGCCAGAGAGGCCGGCACTGTCGCCATTGACTCAATTTTGCAAGGCCCTTCCTGGTACAAACTCATGCCTCTGGTTAATGCCCTGAATGCTAATGTGAATGAAATTAACCGCTTGAGTGTCCGGAACAGTTGGGGACGATGTTGTGCCATATGTAAAGCAATTTGTTAAGGACAACATTAGAAAATAAGATTGGAGGCAGAGAGAGGCCGGCACTGTCGCCATAGACTCAATTTTGCAAGGCCCTTCCTGGTACAAACTCATGCCTCTGGTTAATGCCCTGAATGCTAATGTGAATGAAATTAACCGAGACAAGCTATGGTACTGTGATGTTTATCAATTATCATACACTCATTTTACATCTACTTGAACAAAAATTACAATTTATATGAATCAAAATTACAATATTAAGAATAAAATTACCATATTCATTTACACTATTTACATAGAATTAAACCAAAATTACAACATTCACAACAAATTTGTTCAAAAACTTATAACAATGTGATAAGTGGTGTAATTACCATTAATAGAACTAAGATTACACAAAATAGGACTCACGTTACTACTCCGATAATAAATTTGTAAATGTGTGTGACATATAGGTATGTATTATAGAATTTTCCAAATTAACTTTGTGAAAGTCGCTACTATAAGGACTCTTGGAAGATTATTTGAACGTCTGCTGGAGCCAATTTTGGGGACACAAAAATATACTCGAGATTCAAGAAGAATATGAACGCATACTTCAGAATTTAATCGAGGAAAGAGTTTGGGTACACCACCACCCATACTTGTTGTGCAAGTGAACTGACAACGGATTATCGGAATTCTCCTTTAGAATTTAACAAGTGATACCCTCTATATATATAGCTAATGAAACATGTTGTGCTCTTAGCATCGTTGTTGAGATACGCTTCCCAAATACCATTTGGTGCTCCATGCCTCCATCTAGTAGTTCCCTGACTTCCCTTCTCCCAAATATAATCAATTGGCTCTTCTCGATGAGGTGGTTCAACAACGAACTGAAGTCTTTGTGAGTTTGGCTGATACATCCAACCAGCTATCAATGGCCATGGAAACTCTAGAGGAAGTTGTAGATGGGTTGTAGAAGTGGCATTGACAATGAGACTGAGCAATTGTTTGATCCAGGGGCAGAGGTCATGTGGGAGGTCCAATGCAACCAATTTTATATGGACCAGCGACTATTGCTGCCTTTCTACAGGGACACGCCCATTACTCTGAGATATAGTTGGAATTATTCTACTCATCCAGGTTTTGCTTTTGTAGGTTTAGGGGGGAGTCGGGACCTCTTGATTTAGTTATCTTTTATTATATAATAATTCATAGTATTCTTGTAAGGAAGCCTGCCTAATCCATGACTGAAATATTTTCCATGTTTGCTTTATATTTTATGTTTGGTGTTTCCTTGTAGGTGTTGTAAAACATGCAAAAAAATAACATTTAGTTAACTAAATAACAAACCAATCACATCAAGTTCTGAATTATTGCTTTCTAAAACAAAAGCTGCAATAATAATAATAATGCCTAGAGAAGTTCTACCAAATAAAAGCTAAAACCTACCATGTAATTAATATAGGTTTGTTGTTGGAATCCCACTTCAATAAGAAATTAAGGGGAGAGAAACTGAGAATATGGTCCCATATAGCACTTCAGTTAATTAATTCTGCATATATTTTTTAGTTTTCAAGCAAAAATCTATAGGACATGCTCCCAAGATTCTTAATCACCCCATCTTACAAAACGGTTCAAAGGTCTCTCTTGTTTGCATCCACCCCAAGCAATTCTTGGTTGATTATTCTCAGTTTCACTTGATTTCAATCCTACTTATCAATGAGGAGGAGCGTGCATAGCTCAAACTCTAAGTGTGTGTGCAAGAAAATCTTCGGTATTTCTATTACCTGTCCAGTTTGTAAATTGGCACCAACTAATCAAGTTTCGCTGCAAGAGAAACTCAAGCCTAAGGCAGAGATGACTACACAAACCAAGGTTGCCGCTGAGCCGAGTAATGGCAGGGCCAATTTAAAAGTTGACGACAAGCAAAAGCGGCCCAAATTAGAGGCAAAACTTACAAAAGGAGGTAGGACAGCAAGCCTGCAGGGTTACAATGATGCATTTTCTGATTACATTACTCGTGCAAAAATTAGGATCAGAGCTATGTCAAGTGTTGGCATTGAAAAGATTGCCTCTGGATCCGCAGATGCTGTGTATGATACGAAGAAAGAAGATAGCACCAAAGATGGTTTATCTCAATCGTGCTAAGATGAAGATCACAAAAACGTCGAGTATTGGAAGCAGAAAGATCATCTCCTTCAAACGAGAGAAAGGAAAGTACAAACAAACACAAAATGGAGCTTTAAAAGTGTGCATGCAAAGAAATATTGATGTACAATAGTACCATGACAACATGCATGTTCTGCTTAATGTCTTGATGAATAAGGTTGTTATTGGTGATTGATTTCCAGAAACTGATCTTCCTAGCGTGTTCTTGAATGCTTACTATCTTGTTCACTGTTCTTAGTTCTGCATGTTTCCCATTAAATAATATGGTATTTTCTGTGGTGTATCGTGAGTTTTACTCTTTTACTACACCCTTGATAGTGAGATATCGGTTCCTTGTTTGTATCTGTAATTAATGTGAATTGAGTGAACGTAAGATATATACTCCAATTGGTTCGTTGATCATCTTCTTCTGAAGTTTTGTAGTTCATGCTTTCTGCTGGCCGGAGTCTCTCTTTATACTTTTGTATCGTGGAAGCTAACCTAATCTATACAACTCAAAAAATTACATGTCATTCAGCAATCAGAATAAATCTAAATCATAGTCATATATACCCTTCCCTAGCCTGCATGAAACAATCATAATGATAACAATATTGGAGGGGTAAACTGAGCAGGAAACGGTTTAAAGATCATAGAAATTAGTAAACCCGATTCCTTAAAGAACATGATTATAAACATATGTTAGTGCAATGTTTATTTTGATTGGCATTTCCTAAGCGCAACAACCAAGAGTCATGTTTCTTGTAATAGCTTTCTACTCTTGGATCCTTGAAAGAATGGAATGCTTCAAGCTTCATGTACCACTCTCATCAATCAGGTATGTCTTGCATACATGTGCATGCTTGTAAAGTGGTTAGGACTGAACTTGCCTTTGAATCCTATTATAGGATGCGAAAATCTTTTCAATCCTAATGTACTGATATGAGAATTTTTGGAAGGTTTTATCCAAAGCATTCAAACTTTCTTAATTTGGTTTATGGGCTTTTCCTTTCAAACGTCTGATTTTAATTCATGGATAAAAACCTCTTTTGAAAAGCCTTTCCGTAGTAGAAACCCTAGGAGACCCTAGTTCATTCATATCTTATATATATATATGTGTTTTTCACGTTGTTAAGGCTCGTGCACCAGAACAGAAAACATATTACTGCTACGTTTATAAAGTTCTTTCTGATCTTTCATCCTCAGAAAGTATTGAGCCAAAAATGTTATTGAGAATTCTTCATGAGCTGTTCCTTGTTTAGCTCTTGAAGGTTTATCAAATCTCAAACTTTTTCTATCAAAAAGTTTTCTGGTTTTATGCTTCATGTGTGTTGGCAGTTCATGCATGATTTGTGCCTTGAGGTGATTAACAACCGAGATATGAGAGTTGTGCCATCTCAAGATTGACAAAGGAGAACAAGGTCGCTGATTTGGAAGTAGCAAAGACGAGGAGACACCGCTGCCCACTAGATTGGTTCTAGTAGATGAGTTGTGTAAGATCTTTATGTACTTTCATATTCATATAGTGGATTGTTCACCGGCATAGTGCCCGCAGTTGTTTACCTCTTTGGAGGGTTTTACTGCGTCAATAGATCTTGTGTTATTTGTGATGATTTTACTTTGGATGGTTTGGCAAATTGAATCAATCATAACGTCATCAAAGATCTGTATCTTCGATTAGGACTCAAGTTCTACTTCAATCCTATATTAGGATGCGAACAGGGTTGCACTCCTAAGACTGATTTCTAAAGTTGTTGACATATTGATCAGTTTCTTTGGTTGGGAAATACATATATCCATTCTGTAATTACAATTGGCATAAGAGCAGGTCACTAGACAAATTTAGCGTGATCCTGGTTAAGAACAGAATGGAAGGCACAAGTGATCGTGTTGCTAGGTCAACAAGTCACCCTCCATTTCTTGATGACAAAACAAACTATGCAGCATGGAAGGCAAAGATGAAAGCTTTTTTGTGGGCAAAGGATGTAGCTGTATGGGCGGTTATCGAAAGTGGTTGGGAGTTTCCAACTAAGACTGAAAAAGTTGACACAAAAGAGAATGGAGAGGGCAGTTCTATACTTCTACTGTTGAAGCCAAAGTTAAGAAGCCGATGAGTGAATGGACTATAGATGAGAACACCAAGAGTACAAATAATCAGAAAGCATTAAACTCTCTCTTCACAGCGGTATCCTCTGATAAATTTCAGCTTATTTCTCATTGTTACTCTGCAAAGCAAGCATGGGATATTCTACAAGTTACTCATGAAGGCACTACAGCTGTTCGAGAATCCAAGCTTCAGCAACTTATACAGCAATTTGAAAATATGAAGATGGGTGATGATGACAAGTTTGCTGATTTCTATGCTAGGCTCAGTGTTGTTATGAATGATTGTTTCAACTTAGGTGATCCCATACCTCAGCACAGAATAGTCAAGAAAATACTCAGGTCTCTTCCTATGAAATATCATTCCAAGAAGATAGCCATTCAAGAGTCAAAGGACCTGAATACCTATAATCTGCAAGAATTGATTGGAAACTTAACCACATATGGGATGGAACTCCCTGATGAAATGAATAGCAAAAGCATAGCTCTTAAAGTGAAGAAAGACATTGAAGATGAGTCAACAGATGAAGAGGGTGCTGATGAAATTGATCTTGTCACAAGAAAATTCAGAAAATTTCTCAAGGATAGGAAATCCAAAAGAAGTGAATCAAGGTCTGACTCAAGCTCCAAGAATACAAGAATAAATGAAAAGCCGGGTAATAAGGTTTTAAGGTTTGAAAGAGCTCATGAAAAAAGAAACAACAATGCTCCAAAGTGTTTTGCATGTGAAGGGTTTGGTCACATTGCATTTGAGTGTGCAAATACCTTGAAGAAGTCCAAGAATAAACGGAATAAAGCAATGAATGTTACTTGGAGTGACA
>BDJD01000798.1:14413-49389 GCA_002564525.1 Rosa multiflora | reverse complement strand
GATCTGAAGCTTCCTTGTGTGTGAACTGTGAAACAGTTAGAAAATATGTTTCCCATGGCAAGGTTTAAACTTAATAGCTAGGTCAAAAAAATAGAGTAATTGATTTGATCGAGCATGAACATCCAAACGATGGCTTAATTTGCTATGTTTCTAAGAGTACTCAAAGTCGAAAGTCCTTGACAAGCACCCCGAAGGTTCATTAAATAGGCACACAATGCCTGTGGTTATTATCAGCTTAGGCATAGGGTTTTCTAACTCCAAAATAGCAAGAATACCAGGAATACCCAGAACGCCAAGAATACAAATTCATAGCCCATAGGGTTTACAAATCCATAATCAAGAATACCATTCCTAAACAAGAATAATCAAAACCAAACCTAAGTAAATATAAAAGGAAAAATCTTCAATATAAAAGGAATAATCAAGACTAGACCCCATATTTTGTGACACTAGAAGGAATAAGTGTAAGAGATAAGCTTATGCCTTTTAGTTCCTCAGGTCAAGTTTTAGAAGGCAACATGTTCTTGGACTCAGGAACACCGCCAACAATAATCCCACAAGATTTCTACGACCGGTTGGCGATAGAAGTAAAGAACCAGATTGCAATGGCACCCATTGTAGGTGACCCGAGTTTGGGATCTCAGCTGTGCTACAAGACTCAAATTAATCTCGAACTCTCGAAGGGCCAATATTGACCATGCATTTTAAGGGTGGTGCTAATGCGGTGTTAACACCAACACAGACCTTCATTCCGCCAAAAGATGGGGTTTTCTGCTTCGCAATGCAAGGTGTTGCTAGTGATGGTGGTATTATCGGAAACTTTGCTCAGTCAAATTTCTTGATCGGTTATGACCTTGAAAAAATGACAGTCTCATTCAAGCCAGCAGATTGCACAAAAGGATAAATAAGCCAAGGATTTTGCGCAAGAGGATAATTTTATTTATTTATTTATTTTTATTAAAATAATTTACCATCAAATTATTTTCAGATCTAGTGGTCATTTCTGTATAAGAGATATTGTCTAAAATTCGTTGTAAGCAATTCATTATTAATAGAGTTCTTCTTGATCAAAAAAAAAAATTATTTTCAGGTCTAGTCCAACTATATTCTAATTTCAATACTGCAAATCTTATCAATTTCCTTCTAAAAGTTGAATGCTACAATCACAAATCTCACCCTCGAAATTGAATAAATAATTGGTGCTCATAACATTCATAAAGGGGGATAGCAGACTATAGCTTGATACACATAATAGGATTCTCTACTAATACAGCATCAGCATGCACTAGACAATCTAACTAACAAAGACTACTTAGAAAATTTCTTTTGCACAGAGGGACACACCCAAATTGCTTACCAAACCATCTATATGGGGGCTGCACATGTGGTTCTGAAGTGGCCTGTTTGGTTGCAGCGACTACAATGCACAACTCGCTTCACTCGGCCACGGTCCTCTGCTCGAACACGCTTCTTTCTTGGTCGACCTGGTGGCCGGAGTGACTTAGGAGGGTTGATTAGAACCTCAGAAAGAGCATTGCTTGCATTGGGATCTTCTCCCTCAATCCTTGATGCCTCTGCCCATAGGGATTTATCTGGAATTGGATGTATTGTTTGTGAGTATGTCTTCCGATAGGTTGCAACTGTGAAGCAGCTCTCAGTAAATCGATGGACTTGCTGCCTGCAAGATAAAAGTGCTGCAACAGCATGGGCACATGGCAGACCATAAAGCTGCCAGCCACGACAAAGGCAGCAACGGTTTCGAATGTCCACTATATTTGTCCCTTCATGAGATATCACTTCAAATTCAGCTTCATTAGCACGAAGTACCTGATAAGTGCGCCCACGCTCAAGAGCCTCCGCAACACGCCTCTCTGCGGAAGGAACAAGAATCGATGTCCATTGCATACTGGTCTCTCGACGTTCATTGAACCAAGTCATTAGCTGCCTTCTGATGCACTCCATCATCTGAATTATTGGAAGCCCAGAGGCCTCCAATATCCAAGTATTTAAAGATTCAACTATATTGGCTGTCAAATGCCCAAAACGTGTTCCCTCAAAATAAGCAGTTGCCCATAAGCGAGGTGGAATCCGTCTGATCCAATATGCAGCATCTTGAGATATCTCTTCTATCTCTAAAACTTTTGCTTCAAATTCAATTACAGTGAGAGCATGAGCAGCTTCCCATAAAAGATTAACGAGCATTGTATTATTAAACTCCTTACGAAAGCTATCACTCAGGTGACGCATGCAAAATCCATGAAAAGCAGTAGGAAAATTTACTTCAACTCCATCTACAATGCCCTTCTGCCTGTCTGACAAAATTGTAAGCCTAGGCATGTTTTCCGAATTAAGCTCAAGCAGATTATGAAGCTCAGAAAGAAACCACATCCAATTATCATCACTCTCCTCATCCACAACCCCAAATGCCAGAGGAAATAGAGCACCATCTCCATCGAAACCAGTAGCAAGAAGCAAAGTACCCAGATACTTACTTTTCAGGTATGTCCTATCAAGCCCAAGGAGGGGCCGACAAGCATTTAGGAAACCATAAATTGATGCCTGAAATGATATAAAGAGACGCTGGAAGCAGTTATCACTCGGGTTTCCATAAACAGATGCAATACTCCCCGGGTTTGTTCGTTTGACCTGTTCACAATATTCTGGAAGCAAGCGATACCCTTCTTCAAATGATCCACGCATTGCTGCCATGATGCGCTCCTTGCCTCGCCAAGCTTGCTTGTAGGATAAGGTGATACCATGAACTCGGTGAATTTCCTCCAGTATCTCCTTTGGCTTGTAATTAGGGTTCTCTCTAAGCCGTTGCTCCACAGAATTTGCAACCCATTGAACGGAGGCTTGCTGATGACCAAGATGATAAATTCCTCCACATGTATGAGTCTCGTGGATGGTCCTGATTGTGAAAGTTGGAACTCCTGGGAGCTTTGCAGCATGAATACGCCATGGGCATCCCTCACTGGCACACTTGGCAGTGAAGCGAGTCTTGTCAGATTTAATAGTCTGCATTTCAAAGTGTAAGGCAATAGCTGTATCCCTCAAAGCTCTCCGGCAGCTCTTGACATCAGGGAACTCTTGCCCCACTACCAACTCATAGTGAGGATTTGCAACAGCCATACGAGCCTGAAGTACGGGATTGGGACTAAGTGCCAGCTGGGAGTCCTGGATACTCATATCATGCATGGATTCTATGCCCATTTCATGATTTTGATCCATGGCCAGTTCCATATTTCCTTCAAGTTCTTGGTCGTCTGAGACAGCCAGCTCATTATTCTCTCCCAAAACCAAGTCATGGTTCTGAGGAGGAAGAGACAATCCATGGTCATCCAGATCAGGTTTCCGATCCATACCTAACTCATTTTCATGTCTGTAGCTGTGAACATCATCTCCATCTTGGTCATGGTCCTGTTCTAAACCCAACTCGTGGTCATGAGGATGGTCTGAACCCAGGTCATGTCTGTTATCTCCCATATCCAAGTGATGCTCGTGAGCCTGTGCTGAGCCCAGATGATGGTCATGAGTGCCTAGGCTATGGTTGTGGCCCAGTATCTGCTGATTCTGCCCAAGTGCGATATTGGGATTTTGTCCAAGTATCAAATCATGGCTAGCCATTGATGGAATCAATCAACAAAGAAGAAAACACCGCCTCTCAAAGCAACTACCAGTTAATACTTGGAAACACTGCCTTCTAAACTGTATTAAAGCACGCCTACAACGCAAAATAATTACAGTCAGTATAAGAACCAATGCCTCAATCAGCACTAAAATGCACACACACCTCCATGTAATGAAATAATAATGATAAAGTGATAAACAAATCAGAGGTCCAATTGAAAAAATAATAACAAACACACTTAACGAGACAAACCCTTTGCAATTTTAGACAACTGTTCACTTCTCAATTCTGCATTCCCCTTATCAAACAACCCAGTTTACATAGGAATCCCTAACCTGACCAGAACCAATGTGATTGTAAAGAAAAGGATACCAACATGCGGAGGAATAAGAACAGAGAATATCTATTACTAAACCAACCATTATATTAATACAGAAAAACATAAACAAAGCTAGAAATCATGAACAGTGTCTAGATAATCCATTTTCAGCTGCTTTGATCACATTCACATTACAATGTGCACATTTACAAATCCACAACAATGTTCAACAAAAAGTGATTCATCAACTCAGAATATCCAAAATCAAAAACAATAATCGAAAACAACCACCATGTCCTTCTGATGAGAACAATTTGAAAAGAAAGGAAACTGGAATTTTATCTTCACATTCGAGACTCTAGTAAAGCATAAGCCAGCACTCATGTTATCCACCCACTACCATCAACATCGTCTCAAGTAAGCTTTCAGTCCCCAAGTAACCAAAAGACTACACTAATTCACTAAAACGCAGATAGTTCAAATCATCATGCTCACTCTACACAAAACCAAATCGCCACGATAACAAATTTCAAAACTTCAACCAAGACATCTACTTTCATGGCTCTCTATCTTAACCAAGCACCTAAAGCACTAATCTTTGAGCAAAACAAAGACCTACCCACCATTCAAAACCAAACCTCACACTTACACTAGAAGCCAAACAAGCTGATTCAACACAAAACAGTAGACAATCCCAGTAAAGGGCTCAAAATCAAAACCACCAAATCAATCAAAAAACTGATCCAAACCAAACAATCAAACCACACCCAGAAACAAAACAAAAAAAATTAAACAAACCCCACAAAACAAAACCTTGAAACAGTGATACTGAACCAATTGGGTACCTGAAATCCTCGAAACCCTAGCTCCATACCCAATTGAATCCCACAAATTCGCCCCCAAATCAACCAAACCCACAAAAAGAGACGAACTGGGTATCGCTCAAAACTCCGGGAATCCAAGTCCCAAAGCGGCAGAGGGCGGATCGGAGTCGAAAGTCGAGGTCTTTGAATTGGGGGAACTTTTTAGTTGCAGAAGAAAACAGGGGAAATTTGAAAAGGGGAAGGTGGAGGAATTTTGGCGGGTAATTGAGTTAAGGGGGGTTGGGAAAATCGGTGAAGGGCAAGAAGGAGACGGAGAGAGAGATTGGAATTAGAGGGGCAGAAGAGGCAAGAGTATGTGAGGGTTGAGAAGGGAAATACAGGTCTGAGGGCTTTGAGAGAAAAAGGGGTATTTAGGTCAAGCAAATTGGGAATTTCTGTGGCCAATTACTGTTTTGCCCCATGTTTTTGCCTACTTTGGTTTTTCTCCTTCACTTTTTAATTTTTCTTATATAGAAAGGTATCCACCCAAAAGAGGAATAAAATCCGTACAAATGATACCTTCTGCTTTTAGATACAATGAACCTCCGAAACGGGCAAAGTCGACCGGCCATCTCAACGTGATGTTTTTAGTCATGTTTTTAGTGGGTTTGGATTGAGATTTTAAACTCTGATTTCGAACTCTTAAAAGTTAAAATATGATATGAGAACAATATTATTATAAAAAAAATTTGTTTACTTTTAATAATCGCATTAAGTGTTCTTAAATAGTATGATTCGAGGATTCTACATGCTTGAATTAGGAATTGAATTAGATAAAACTTCATTGCGAATATATGCTCGAATCAAAGATAAATAAGCACATTTAGGTTGTGTAGCTCATAGTAGACTACTATACGCTCATATCCAAGGTTAAAGTTCACAGTTTCTTCCTAACCCCAATTATACCCAAAAACAATTTTGTATTCATAACATGTCTAAATCATAAAAAATGAGTGTGAAAGTTAGAAAAACGATTCTAATGCATGATTTCTCAAACTTTTAGCAACACAAATGGAATCAGAATAACTTCTCAACAAAACATAAAAAACTTCTCTCATTCTCTTACCCTTTAGTGCCTCAATTTCCTAATCAAATTCCGATACTTCTAAACTTTATTCTCATTCATCATTTCTCATCATTTTTCACAAGTAAACGGGTCATTAGTCGGAAAATTAAGGGAAAATGTTAGAGACTTGGCAAGCCCAAATGGTGCTAAACAAAGCAAAGCCCAATGAAGAACAAGACCAAGTAACCAACACCAAATTTCCCGGGAATCTTCGCTGTACTATTGGATTGGCTGTCCATACTAAACTTCCATTTTTGCTTTATTTAGATGGGAGTCACTGCCCCAAATCGTTGTCGTTTTATCAACAGCCGACCTTTTGGTCTTTGTCGGCATTTATTTCAACTCCAACTTTTGAAATGTGAAATACAACGTGCCGATGATGTTGTAAAGCTTCAACCTTTCGGTTGGGCTTTTGTTGTTGTCATTGTTGTTTGATCTTCTTCAATCTCCACCAAACCCAATTATTATTCCATCTTCGTTTTTGTCATCAATTGTTTCAATCACTCTTTCCACTCCTTTCTGGGTTTCTTGATCAGGTCAGTTTCTATTTTTGTCAATCTGGTTTTGTTTATGTTCTTGTATTTTTTTTTTTTAATGCAAATTTTGAATCTTTGATTGGTGGTTCTGCTAATTGGTGAATTGGGTTTCTGTTTTAGATTGAATTAGGTGTTGTGATGGAGATTTGAGATCATCCAAGTAAAATTTGGATTCTGGTTTTGTTTTGTTGTGATCATAATCTGTTTTTTTGTTTTGTTTTTTTGGCTCATGTGGAAGAGTCTTTGTCTTTACTTCCACTCCTTTCTGGGTTTCTTGATCAGGTCAGTTTCTATTTTTGTCAATCTGGTTTTGTTTATGTTCTTGTATTTTTTTTATTAATGCAAATTTTTAATCTTTGATTGGTGGTTCTGCTAATTGGTGAATTGGGTTTCTGTTTTGGATTGAATTAGGTGTTGTGATGGAGATTTGAGATCATCCAAGTAATGGAATTTGGATTCTGGTTTTGTTTTGTTGTGATCATAATCTGTTTTTTTTTTTGGCTCATGTGGAAGAGTCTTTGTCTTTAGTGATCGTATGTTGGAATTTTGGAAGATGGGTTGTCTCTCAGTTTGTTGTTTTCTCTGGTTTGTTGGCTTTTTGTTTAGCTTCTTTGTCAGGGTTTATGGTTTATATGTGTGTGGTTTCTATGGCGTTGATCCTGAGGTGTTCTTGGGTTTATCAGATATTGTTTTGGTATGCATGTTAGGGGGGTTCAGCAGATTAGGATTTTATGAGAAATGGGGTTGTATTTCTTGTAAAAGTATTGCTTTTTGAGCTTCTGGTATAATGTGTAGATCAAGTTTGATCGTGGGTGTTGACTAATTTTGTTCGAACCGTTTTCTCTGGTTTGTTGGCTTTTTGTTTAGCTTCTTTGTCAGGGTTTATGGTTTATATGTGTGTGGTTTCTATGGCGTTGACCCTGAGGTGTTCTTGGGTTTATCAGATATTGTTTTGGTATGCATGTTAGGGGGGTTCAGCAGATTAGGGTTCTATGAGAAATGGGGTTGTATTTCTTGTAAAAGTATTGCTTTTTGAGCTTCTGGTATAATGTGTGGATCAAGTTTGATCGTGGGTGTTGACTAATTTTGTATGAACTTGGTAATGTAACTTACTTCTCTGTTCTGTTTTTCGGATGAGTTTAGATTGTATTGATTTCAGTTTGACATAATCTTCTGCATATTCAATTTCACTTTGTTTGAGTTGTTTGTTTTTAGTTCGATAATGTTATTTCTTCATGTACAACCCTCACATGCATGACTACATTCTTACTTATTCTTCAAGAATTTATTTTTTCTTTCCCAGGTTCTGTTGTGTATAGGGTTTAATAAAGTCAGGATAAAAATCTCCCGTCTGTGCCTCATAAAAAGAACTAGCAGGTTGTCTTCAAGCATATTTTCTCCTTTTGAAGTTACTAAGTTCTCTGGCACATGGCTGCCCCGGGGACTATGTCTACTAATCATCACAAAGTTCCTTGGGGTCCAGCATTGGTGTCAGCTAGTCTCGAGTGGTTACTGATTTTTATGCTGGTTGTGGATGCCATATTCTCATATGTAATTACGAAGTTTGCCCATTACTGGGGATTGCAAACACCATGCCTCCTGTGCTCCAGACTTGATCATGTCTTGGGCAATGAAAAACCAGGTTATTATTGGGACTTGATCTGCGGCAGTCATAAGTCAGAGATTTCTTCCTTAGTTCTTTGTCGTGCACACAACAAGCTTGTAGATGTTAATGGAATGTGTGAAAGTTGCCTATTCTCTTTTGCAACCATTAATAGATCCAATGCTGAGACATACAGGTTATTGGTGGGCAAGTTGGGGGAAGCTCCTAATTCTAAGGCTGACCATGAGATTGAGGACCCAGTACTTGGGGGCCAATATGTTTGCTTTTCCGGCAGAGCACATTGTTCTTGTTGCAATGAGCCACAAATTTCTGAGGGGTATTCTCATAAGTTGATTCACTCTAAATTGTTTGGGTCTGAGGCTGAACTTGAGCCCCTATCTGGTGCTATTAGACAAAACCCTGAAGAACTGAGGAAGGCACAAGATAAATCATCTAAGTCATTGAGAGCTTCTCATTTGAGAGATACTGGGCTCCCTTTATCTCATGTTGGATACACAGAGCTCAAAGGTTCTGACACTGAATCAGAAGTTCATTTTTCTGACGGGGAGGATGCAAGTGCTTCAATTCATGAAAAGGGAAAAGGTGTTGAACCTCGTACTATTACTCCGGTTCTGATAGATCCACCTTCAGTGTCCAAGACTTTAGTTTCAGCATCAGAGATGACATTAGATAATAGGGAGTCCCATGGTAATACATCTGCTCGTGTGAGAGATATTAGGCTTCATGCTTTATCTCATGTTGGATACACAGAGCTTAAGGTCACTTCAGATACTGAATCGGAAGTTCATTTCTCTGATGATGATTATGCAGGTTCTCTGACTCATGAAATGGATGGTCCCAAGGAAGATTCCTCTGCTCAAGCTGTTGAGCCTCATGTTATTCCTCAAGTACTAACAGATCCACCGTCTGTGTCCAAGCCCTCACTTTTGGTATCACAGGCACAAATAGATCGTATAGAGTCCGTAGGTAGTACATCTGTAGCATCTGCAGTTACTATTGGTCATGGATTGGAGGAACTTAACTTGAAAGAAGCTAGAAGAACACCTGATTATCATGCCTTATCTGAACCACTACTTGAGAATGCCTCTCCATCATCAAAGGCAATGGAAGCCCCAGTTGAAGTATCAAAGAGAAGCTGTGAGTGCAAACTCAGTTTCCTCGTTATAGTTTGTCCTTTTGCATTAGATTTTGACCTCTTCTATTCAATGTTTTATTTCTCTTTATGTATAAAAATCATATTCACAAAGCATCTATGCTGACAGTCTTCATGGTTGTCTCTGGTTGCAGTAGATGTTACAGGAACTCGTGAAATTGATCAAGCATATGTAGCAGAATCTGGGGAATTTCACAAGAGAGCTGTCAGGCCACTTAAAACATCTGAAGTACGTTTAGAAACAAACGCAGTTTCAAGCAACACTGATCAGCAAGTGGTTAATGTTTTAGATCTCGGTGATGCTTATAAGATCGTTGTTGGTAGTCAAGGAAGACAATTGCCAGGTGTACTTGCGGAACAATGGATTGGAAAGGACTCTTCAAGAGTTACTGAAGATTTGAAGATCCTGTTGTCACAATTGTCTGCCAATCGAGGGATTGAGCAATCAACAAATGAAATTATCAGTCCAACAAATAGTGGTGATCTGAAAACTATGGGGATGCAGATACGTCAACAGAGGATCTCACTAGAAAGAAATGAGTCTGGGTTGTCTATTGATGGGAGCACTGTCAGTGAAATTGAGGGTGAGAGTATGCTTGATCGATTAAAACGACAGGTTGAGCACGACAAGAAACTTTTGAGTTCTTTGTACAAGGAGTTGGAGGAAGAAAGAAATGCTTCTGCGATTTCTTCAGATCAAGCAATGGCCATGATTACAAGGCTGCAAGAGGAGAAGGCGGCACTTCATATGGAAGCACTTCAGTCCCTAAGAATGATGGAAGAGCAAGCTGAGTATGATAATGAAGCACTGCATAAGATAGATGACCTTCTTGCTGAAAAGGAGAAGGAAGTACAAGATCTAGAAGCAGAGCTAGAATTTTACAGGATTAAGTACCCAAATGAATCAATGCTAGAGTGTCTGGGAGAGACAACTTCTGATATGCAGGCTAGGGATATTGTGGTTGATCATTCAGTACCTAGCAGCCTTGCAGAGAGTCATAAAAATACGGATGCTGGAAAGCCTTGTACAGACAGTGAAGATGGGGGAGTGGGGATGATTCTCAGTGATGAGAAAACTGGTAGTTTAAAGAACTCACTGAAGGATTTTGAGGTAGAGAAGAAACAGATCTTGCAATGCTTAGAGAAGTTGGAGAAGACACTTTCTTTGTTTTCTAGTAATGGGGTAAAGACGGATTCATCTAAAGGAAATTGTTCTGAAAACGGAGGAGATGGGGCTGGCAAGTCAAATCTGCAGAATTCTGAACAGCACTCTCAAGAAAATATTAAGAAAGAAGAAAATGATTTTTCCAAGCAACATGAAGTGCCTGCATTGTCAGGACATAGTTCACCACACGAGATCCCCCAGCCCTGTCAAGCGAATGATTTAGCATCTCTATCGGTCCTGGCTTCCAATCTGAATAAGAGATTGAAGGCACTTGAGGCAGTCCTAGAATTTCTTGAACAAGCAATTACCTCTCTCAAATATGGTGAGGAGGCACTGAAGTTCATTCAGGAGATCGCTTCTCACCTAGCGGAACTACGGAAGATTGGGATTAGAAAGGATCAGACTTCAGCTTGAGTACATGAAATCATCACAAATGTAAGTTCTTTAATCAACATCCTACTCATGCCTACATATATCTATGTATCTTGTTCTTGCTCCTTCTCTACATAGATTTCTCCCATTCCTTAGTATGTAAATTGCTCTATTTCAGATGCATACACGATGTTCCAGAAGGCAGATGGAAGTCTACATAACAAGTCGAGGCATGTATCAAAAATGTGTATCCAACGTGTACAGCAGCACTTAGCTTTATTTTCTCTCAACACAAAGAATATGATAGGATTTGACACTATAGAGTTTTGGTCATTTTTCTCTCTTCCCCACTTTTTTTTCTTCTGGGGTTTTGACATATTTTGGTGATCTTTTTGGGGGTTTCATCTATTTTTTTTTTTTTGGCATATTTGGTGTGTGGAGTGGATGAGTGGTTGCGTTGTATAACATTAACCGGTGTGATAATTGTGTGTAAACTGTAAAGTATACAGCTTTGGGGAGCAATAAGAAGATCAATATCATTTTGTGCAACTTGAGAATGAATTTGTTTGGTTGAGCTCAGCTTTCATCTTTGTGTAAATTTTGACTAATTATTCTCTTTGTAAAACTTAGGTTTGGCTTATCATTTCTTTCATGTGGTTCAAAGAGCAAGATATGAAAGAAGAATATGTTATGTTCTGGTGAAACCCCACATATCTTTGCTGAGTACACAAGTGGATGTGACAATCATAGCATTCTCATGGAGTGAACTAGGTTTATAATTGTTGGTTTTACTTGCGAAAACATTTGTCATTTTCTTCAGGAAACAAACCACTTTCATTACAGGTCTTCTTTTTCTTCTTCTTTTTAATCTTAGAGAAGAGCTATATGAACCTTCGTAGAGAAAGTTACCACCGAACACTAACTAGGTCTTGTAGCTAAAAACCAACTCCCAAGTAAAAGTGAAAGACCAAGCACTAGTCAACTGTCCCACGCATCAAACAACGTAGTGAAAGACTAAAAGAGAAAGACCAACGTAAGCACAGAGACCCGACCCGACCCGCAATGTTTGAGAGGACCTATATATAAAGTAGAAACAGACACAGACGGCGGCTTAAGCAGGAGAGTAGTGAAGTCATGCTTCAGCAGAGCTCCCTCTTCGCCACCGCCGATTTCGGGTTCAGGCCGTGTTTGGTTCTCCCCAATAAAACCAAAAACCCATTCTTCTCTTCCTCCATGGACCTCAAACCAACCCACACCAAGCTCCCAACTTTTACTCCTGCTTCTTCTTCTTCTCGCTCACTAAACCAGGCCTTGGCTTGCCGGGCGTCACGTGACTCTCACGTGACCCCTCCTCCGGGGTACACGCCAACTCTACTTGCTTTCTGGGTCCCCCTAAAGCCTGTGTCTTTATGAGTATTTGATGTTAAAGATTGTGTCTTTTTTTTTTTTTTTCAGTGGAGATGGTTTAGCTGCTGTTGTTCATGGATTGTCTGAGACCATTGTGGGTGTTCTTGGAGGAGGCCAGCTGGGTCGGATGCTGTGCCAAGCAGCTTCACAAATGGCTATTAAGGTGATGGTATTGGACCCACAGGAGAGTTGTCCGGCGAGTCGACTTGCCTATCACCATATGGTTGGGAGCTTTGATGACAGTGCCACTGTCCAAGAATTCGCGAAAAGGTTGCGGCTTTTATGGACTTGGTTTGCATTGTGTTTGCTTATGTTCAAATATTTAGATTGTCACCACATTGAGCATCACTTTGTTTTTGGTGGTTTAGGTGTGGAGTGTTGACGGTGGAAATCGAACATGTGGATGTGGAGACATTGGAGAAGCTTGAGCAGCAAGGAGTAGACTGCCAGCCGAAAGCCTCTACAATCAGAATAATACAGGTTAGTAAGGGTGTATTTGTTTGTTTCAATTCTCTTTGGTTAGCAGGAAGGGTGTATTTGTAGGTTTGAATTTGAAAGTTCTAATGTTTATGTTTAAGTATGAGTTTGTAGAGATGTCAGATTGCTCTCAGTGAAATGAAACTAACGAAATGGATTCAGACTAAACGCAATTCTTGGTTTTGTGTAAAGAATATTAATGCAAGGAATTTTTATTACATTGGCATGTTAATCGTGTTGGATGGTGTGTAACTGAATTGGAACTAAGACTAGAGAGTAAGGCGGCAGTGTTCTTCTGCCAGTTGTTTTCTTGAAGATTGAGTACTGATCAGTTTAAAATTAAGGTGATGTTTCTGGCGAATTGATGATATATCATAATCACAAAGCTGAATATGTGAGACTTAGGTGTTTGAATACTGTTTTCAGAGATGATAATGCTATTTAACGATTCCTCTTATTTTGGGATGTATATTCTGGGTTTTATTGGCTAGGATAATCTATATAATATTATGATTTAACTTTAATTTGATAACTAGAGTGTGAGGTGATGCACATCAATAATCTGTAAAAAGAAAAAGTAGAGGTCCCTTGTAGCTCGACTGTGACCAGTGCTTTTCTCTCTTTAGATGTGAATCATGACTGTGACTAGCCTCTACAATCTGAATAATACATGTTAGTTTCTTCCTTCTGTGAATGAATTTTCGGATCACGCTGTTGATTTTGCTTTTAGGGTGTATTTGAAGTTTAGAGTCATTAAGTTTTATCCTTTTGGGGCGATCTTGCAATAATTTGCTATTACAATTTTCGCTGCATTGTTTCATTCTAATCTTGGCAAGCATCGGGTTATGTAACAGGACAAATATCTTCAGAAGGTTCACTTTTCGCGGCATGATATTCCACTTCCTGAATTTATGCAGGTTTGTTTTTTATGCATCTGATTCGAGGATTAGCCTAAGTGAATTCCACATTTTGCTTTCCATAACCACTCATGATATATTGATTCTTGAAACATATGGCAAAGGCAGATAGATGATCTGGAAGGTGCCAAGAGGGCAGGCAACCTCTTTGACTATCCTCTAATGATAAAGAGTAAAAGATTAGCTTATGATGGGCGTGGAAATGCTGTTGCTAAGAGTGAGCATGATCTTTCTTCTGCTGTAACAGGTAATAGTCTCTTTGATGATCTCTTCCTTCTTTTCTATTGGCATGATTATAATCTGTTTTGTTTAATGTTGTTGAATTCAAGAAGTAGAACCTATTGCCCTTCTTTTACTCTCTAAGTTTGTTGCAGCTCTTGGAGGGTTTGATCGCGGTTTGTATGTTGAGAAATGGGCCCCTTTTGTAAAGGTTAGTGTCTAGTGTTCATCACTGGCAATGATTTAGTTTGTGAATTTACTATCCACATTTTCTTTCCAACGATTTCAATTGCACACTTTTTGGTTTTTTGTCACTCAAAGATCAATATAGAACCAACTAATAATGCGACATTGAGTACCTTTGAATTTAATTAGTATCAGTGGTAAATATTAATACATGTTTGGCAATCTAAATGCAGGAGCTGGCCGTCATTGTTGCTAGAGGAAGAGACAATTCTATCGTGTGCTATCCTGTTGTTGAAACTATACACAAGTAAGCTGCAGATTCAGTTTTTAAATTGTCTGTCATTAGCCAATCATTCTTTCTGCCAACCTTTCATATCTGTAACAGTATAAGATTCATATAATCAGCTGTTGTCACATAAGAATATTTCATGAATGTTTGAGAATTTTGTCTTGCAGGGAAAACATTTGTCACATTGTCAAAGCACCTGCTAACGTGCCATGGAAGATCCGAAAGTTGGCCACTGACATTGCATCTAGAGCTATTAGTTCATTAGAAGGCGCTGGTGTTTTTGCAGTTGAGTTGTTCTTGACAGAGGATGATCAGGTATTAATTCTATCTCTCTTAACAACTATACATTATATTCGTTGTTTATTTATTTTATTTTTTAGCTTCAGAGATCTGCTTCATTCAACCAAGTTATACATGTATTCGCTTCTTTTCAGATTTTGCTAAATGAAGTAGCTCCCAGACCTCACAATAGCGGTCATCACACAATAGAGTCTTGCTACACCTCACAGTATGAACAGCATTTGCGGGCTGTTGTTGGTCTTCCACTTGGTGATCCATCAATGAAAACTCCTGCTGCAATTATGTACAATTTACTTGGTGAAGATGAGGTGATGCTCTGTTCAACGTGAAATTTTCCATCTTTTTGCTCTTTGTCAATATTGACATATTGATTTGTCTTGTTTAATTAAGCATAGATATCTTACAAAATATTTGAAAAATGTACAGTTATCACTGGGCTTGTGGAATAACAATTAATCATGTGTTTAACTGTGTCATGCCACCATTTATGCTTTTAGGGGGAAGCTGGTTTCCACCTAGCTCATCAAGTGATTGGAAGAGCCCTGAGTATTCCAGGGGCTACTGTTCATTGGTATGATAAGCCAGGTTAGATTCTGTCTAAGTCCATGTTTTGCTTGCTCATCTCTTTCTTCTTCTTTTTTCTTACACAAGAATTACTTGTATTTTTTTTAACTGCTCTACTTTTTGTGTGTGGCAGATATGCGGAAGCAACGGAAAATGGGTCATATTACCATTGTTGGACCTTCCATGGGCAATGTGGAAAAAGCTCTGGATTCAATGCTAAATGACAAAATATCTGATAGTCAGTCCACTGGTAATGCTCTTAGGGTGGTTTTGTAATTATGTTTTTGACTATGAAACTATTTTGGGTCGGGACTACAAAAAAATTGGCATGAAGGATTCAGTCCAAAATTGGCACACGTTAGGATACTTTATCTTATTAGAAGTGTCAACTTCCATAACAGGACCGATTATTTCCACTGTGTATGGCTGCACCCCCTTTGAAAGATAACTATTCCATTTTCATTTCATAATAGATTTTTAACTAGTTGTAATTATGTAGAGCAGTTTTCCACATTAAATTCATGAGCCTTATCTTTTTCTTTATGCAGCCACACCGCGTGTTGGGATCATAATGGGTTCTGATTCAGATCTTCCTGTTATGAAGGATGCTGCAAAAGTTTTGAATATGTTTGAAGTGCCTCACGAGGTTTGCTTCTCATCTGTTATGGTTTTTTTCAAATGAGTTACCCGTAAAATGTTATTTATGGTGTTAACAGACTCTAATTTTCAGGTTAGGATAGTTTCTGCGCATCGAACTCCCGATTGGATGCATTCTTATGCCTTGTCTGCCCAGGAAAGGGGAATTCAGGTCATCATTGCTGGTGCTGGTGGCGCAGCTCACTTGCCAGGTATATAATCTTTGTTCCAAACAGAGTGCTGTAATAACATAACAACTTTTGCATTTTTTTGGGGTTTATTTTGCTATTTCTTTTGCTTTTCAGGAATGGTAGCTGCATCCACTCCATTACCCGTTATTGGTGTCCCTGTGCGTGCCTCTACATTGGATGGAGTTGATTCGGTTCTATCTATATTGCAGGTATGAATTTGAAACTTCTTTATGTAATAAGTTCCTGGATGGAAAAATGTAGTATTCTACCATCTTACGGCCCTAGAAATATGAATTCTGAGGCATCCATATGAGATTTAGTAGATTTAGGATTATGGACTGTCAAGTGCTGGGGCTTGGCGTATGATATATGAAATTAGGTCAACTGGTTGTAGACAGGTTTAGACATCATGCTTGCATTGTTGGATACAATCATACAAGACTTTTTTATGTTGGACATGATATTCCATTTAGGAGACCATGAGTGGTTTCCTCGCAATATAGTTCTTTTTTTTTTTTCTTTTTTTTGTGTGTGACTTTTGACCATGCAGATGCCAAGAGGGGTCCCGGTTGCAACAGTTGCTATAAACAATGCCACCAATGCTGGTTTGCTAGCAGTAAGGATGTTAGCTGTTTGTGATGCTGATCTACTTGCAAGGTTGGTCATTTCACTTCATTATCCATGTTGCAAAGTTTTTAGTGACATATGAACTCAAAACTTTCCATAATCATTTGTCTGCATTTGCTAATGTGGAGTTAAATTAAATGCAGAATCAGCCAGTATCAAGAAGACACAAAGAGCGAAGTCTTGGCAAAAGATGAGAAGCTACAGAAAGTTGGTTGGGAATCTTATTTGAATCCTTGACAGCCAAAGCACTCTGGCATTGTCTGTTCAAATTTTTGCAGTTTCACTTTCTCTCGAAGTCGGTCTCCTCAACATGCTATTAGACAAGGAGAAGTTGAATTCCAACGAAGACTACAAGAGAAGGTATCTAACAGTTCATTGAGACGCTGTACAATGGCAAAAATTGAAGGTCCTTGCTAACAGAAAAGTTAAATGTAATTTATTTGACGAGGCTTCATAGTAAAAAAAAAAACAAAAAAAGGGAAAATGAGGAAAGATGATGAGTCAGAAGAAACTTCTATTTATCTTGTGTCAGTAAGTATCACCACAAGTCACGTCTACCCTTCGACAATGAACAATTTGAAGGGTTTTGTATGTTTCGGTCATATTGAATGTTTCCTATTCAGTTTTCATCTTGTGACAGAGTCACAAAACACTTGCTTACAAGATAGAACAGTTTTGAATTCCCCGTCTTGGTTCTATGCTGATAGTATGACATTATATGTAAATGAATGAAGTTGAACTGTAGAGGTTTGTGAATGCTTTTGAGTTTACCAGTATCTATAAAAATAGCATAATCTCCAACATCTCCCATTCTCATTATTTGAATACTTTCGGTTTTCAATAGCGTCTTTGTCAGGGAATGAAAGAAAGTCTAAACAATGGGGAACAGAATGTATATCAAGTCAATATTGATTACATTAACAGAGAGTGATGGTTTAGAAATCCTCTCAAAAACATCAATTAGGTAACTTCTCGGAGTAATCAAGAATAATTTTACAAATAATAATAGTAATAGTATTCAATCCGTAGCATAATTCTCGATCTGTTATTGTTATCCGATCTATTAATTAACTCTTTTCTTAAGAGTTTATAGTGAATGAAAAAAAGAAAAGAAAAAAGTGACCAGAATCAATGAAACAGAAAGAGAGATGAAGATTAATATCCATAAAGGCATGCATGGAACAGTTGGATCACAAAGCACAGAATGGTTGAAGATCCCAAAGAGCTTCATTCGCATCATGAACTGTGTCCATATACTCTTGCACACCATTCATAGCATACAAAGAAGCTGATATCTGTCTTTCGACTTTCATCCTTTCGAATTCCAACAACTCATCCGAATCACCACGTTCATCAGCGGAAGTTAATTCGCTCGACAAAGCAGCTTCATCTTTTGGTGTCGCAAACATTTGCTGAGCAAATGAGAATCCATCAACCCAAGAAATATTGGGTTGATAAGAATTTGTAGTAGTGCTAGTACTCAACTGATCAAAAGGGAGCTGATTGCAGTTACTCAAGTCTGGTTTGTATACATCATCAGAAAATTGATGATGAGACGACTCTTGATTCGATACCTCACTCGAAAGACAACTCTTGCTAGTGGAACTAGCGCTAGTACTTGTGCTACTAGTACTTTTAGCTGTGGGGGGATGAGAGGCAGTACTAGAAGAAGTACTGCTAGTCATTTGGATTTGTTGTTCACAATTGGATCCTGGCTTTTTGGTGTTGAGGAGATTTTGGATTCGAGAAGCAAGAGGGGAATCCAAAGAGACATGTGTAATGAAGTTGGTTCGAGTATTGTTGCCACGAAGAAGGCAAGCAGCTTCGTCGTAAGCTCGAGCAGCCTCTTCAGCAGTTTCAAAGGTTCCAAGCCACATCCTTATCTTTTGCGTTGTGTCTTTGATCTCAGCTACCCATCTCCCTGAAGGTCTCTGTCTCACCCCAACAAACTTGTTGGTGTTGTTGCTTCTATTTCTACCTCCCTTCAACTTATTTCCTTTGCTGCTTTTTGGAATGCCTGAAGCTCTATGTGATTGAGCCGCCGCCGGAAATGAAATCTGTTTCTGCAGCTGGAACTGAAACTCCATTATTCGAAGTTCGATACTTGAGGATGAAGGTATCGAGATTTAAGAAGCTAGGAAGGAAGGGATTGTACTTGGAAAAATGAATTGCAAACGAGTTTGTATTAATCAGCTTAGCTATGGTCTGAATGCTAGTGGAGAGCTCGTCTGCATCTCCTTGTTTTGGTTGTTGATGAGGAATTGAGGATTTATATATTGCAAGGTGTTCTGAGTTTTCTATACGCAAGTGCGCGCTATTTTTTCTGTTTGTTTGTTTCCTATGTTATATAAATATTAATGCAGAAAAAATTTCCAACAAATTAACTATCTTCATCCGATACCCTTTCAAGGGTTCAGCAAATTACCAATTAGTCATTCATTGCCATGAGTTCTTAATCACTCGGGAGGGATATTAAGGGCATTAAGACATAGTTAAATAAAGAGGGTTACTATTTTATGGCTCTGTAGGGCCTTGGTAGGGGGTTGAGAAGTTAGACCTTGTCCCCTTCCTCTCCAAGTCAAGCCCTTGACAAAACCCTGGTGAAGGCACGAATGGCTGCCACTTGGAGGCACCAGACTGATCTTGAAGTTTAAAGTAAGACCAAGTCCTCATCCTCATGGACAAACAGAGAGAGATGGAATACAGCAATATTCTATGGGGCTGCTCCTCCTTGCATCACCAGACAAGGCTAGTTGTTTTTATTTTTAGATTCTTTCTTGTTGGGATTTTTCTATTACTTTGAGCCTATGATGATGGTGCATCATCGTCATCATGTCGTTAGAGAGATTGATATAGCCATTGTGAACTTCTCTTGAGTTCATGTTGTTGGCTCTTACCATTCTTGTCTTGCCTAGATTATCGAGGCTGGATATTAACCAAGACAATGGAGCTACGGTTTCCTACCATCTCAAACTCGCACACATATATAAATGCATTGTTTCAGAAGACATCTCAGCTAACTATGAGCCTAAACCAATTGAAGGAAAACCTTTTTATGGAATAGCGCGCAGTCAAATGATTTTAAGTGGCCAGTATAAGAGTATGTAGTTCAAAAAGGGATTGATCGGGAATGATAATCAGGATGTTCTCAACACAGACGAACTGTTGCTCCATCCAGTTCGATTAATCGCATCATCGTGAGCTCCAATTCATGCGATAACTATTATAAGTAAAATGTATATGAGAATCGAAAACCTCCATGCTATACAAATTAACATCGACTAGTAGCAGGAGAGTGCAAGTGGCACCCTTGGCCTTCATTTCGCTTTGTGGTTTCTAGTTAATTTTCTCATTATATCTAAGCAATTTTTGTCATTAGAATTCCCAAGTGTCTTATCTAAGAATCATAAATTGATTTGATTAGAATAGGTTCCCTAGCCTCTTTGAGTTTTGTTGATGTACGTGTTGTTACATTTTAATATTTTATTTATTATTGAAATTAAATTTGGGTGAATTTATTTTGTGTTTAAATTCTAAATTTATTTGTGTGTTTAAATTCAAAATTTATTTTGAATTTTATTTTATAACTCGTGGTGTTTTATTTTGATTTATTTTGGGTTTTAATTCTTGTAACCTGTGGCTTTTAGTTACTACCCTATTAATGGTAGGGAGTGTCCTAAGAGCCTATAAATAGCTCCATTTGTTGAATGCTCAAACATATCATTGCTTTAACGTAATACTACTACGATACACTACTATTCACCCATCAACTTTCTTTCCAAAATCCCCCAAAGTGTCTTGTGTGTTTTTTGGCCAAAGAAATGTGTTTTTTTTTTTTTTTTGTGGTGCTTTGAGTTCCTCCAATTTGTGCATATTGGTGTGAGTCATACAACTTGTTGTTGGCCTGCTGTATCTTGGAGGGGACAAGTCAAGAAATTTCTGGTGCACCGGCATTGTTCCGCAGAGGGCTTGAATCTCCTTAAAGAGAGCGAGATACCTGCGCCTTAGCCTTTTGTCAACGAGTTTCTCAAGAGAAATTATAATTATTATTGTAATTTCACCAACAATTTCGTTCTCTTTCAGAGAAAAGAAAGTCCAAGGTGCCAAACCGTATATGTGAGGCTAGGCAGCTTGCAGCAGACTTATTCTTAGGTCTTTATAGAGGCGCGGGCGCACTTACACTGTTGGATTATAAGCAGGATTTCGTATGATTCTGTCATACTTATCGTTCATCTTGTGACCCGTTTCAAAAAAAAAATTTGTTCTATCATTGATAGAATGCAACATTTTTGTAGTTCCCCTCTTTGTTCTCTGCTGACATATATGTGTAATGACGATGAGGCTCTAATGAGAACTATTAAACTGAGGACTAGTTGAGAATTTTCTAATCAATAGTTGTGGGACCTATTTTTCGATCACATTTCTACAAATCAATCGTTAGATGTTTAGATATTCATAAATATATCATTTCTGCAAATTTTCAACCAAATTAAAAATAGTTAAGACATTCATAATCATGATTTATTATTTATAATTAAACATGAACTGTTCAAGTTTGATAGATTTGGTTCGTCCATTGATTTGATCTAGTTTGGTACCTTAATGATTAGCAATTTGAAAGAAAATTTTCAAATATAATCTACTGATACATACCTAAACATCTAGCAGTTGATTTGCCGAAATGAAACCGAAAAATGGGTCTCCCAAACCGTTGATTAAAAAGTCCTCAATAAGTTCTCATTTTAAAGGTTCTCATTAGAGTCTGTCCCAGTGTAATGAATCAAGTTACTGCCTTTGTTGATCTATGAATGATTGTTGTACCTACATGCGCCAGAACGAGCATAATTAGCTATAATGAGCCACGCTCACTGTACCGCCGGAGGTACCGACTCCCGCCAAGGAGATGACCTGCGAAGGCACGGCCAGGCAGGCTACCGTTTAATCCCTGAGCCGCCCCCAGATCACCGCCGACGCGCGGCCACGCGCCGTGTCAAGATAGCATCAGAAGCTCCAGACGCTGGGAATCGAAGCACATCAGTCCCACATCGGAAACAAGAAGAAGATCAACCTCTTCCTCACCTATAAAAGGTTCTCTCCTCTCTCCTCATTAATTATGCAATTACTACTCATTTATTGTTATACTGTCCATATACAGTGACTGACTTAGGCATCGGAGAAGTGAAGACCGCCCAACGCGGTCTCCCTCTGACACCCTGTCTATCGTGTTATAGTAAACAGGAATCATCCAATCTTCGGAGTAGCGGTCCGCCCTTCGGACCTGCGTTAAACCAGGGATCGGCTACCGCCGAACCTGAGCATTAACAATTGTCAACACTTTAAGTTTATATCTATGACATAGCTTCAAATATCTGTAATATTCTATTACTTCTTTAGCAAGTTACTCAATGTAGTACCCAACTGCTTTATCCCTTCTTTGGAGGAAGCAAGAGAAAGTCGACTCCTCCTTAGGGTTTCTATATGAAACACAAAATACTTCACCAGGGGTAGGGGTGTAAATGAGCCGAGTCCAAGCGAATACCAAGGTGACCGTGTTCGACTCATTTGCTTTTTGTCGAGCTAGAGCCGGGCTAAGGCTTGAATTTTTTTTTTCCATGCTTAAACTCGGCTCGGCTTGAATATTTTTCTTAAGTCCAAGCTGGGCTCGGCTCAGCTTGATTTATTGGACGAGCTCAAGATTGAATAGGCTCGGCTTGACTCATTTGACTTTAAATTTGAAAAATTAAAAAAGGAAGAAAGAAAAATTATCCACATTTGATGTCTATCCAACAAATTTGGATTTATTGTTCTTTATTGTAATAATTTTACTTAAATTTTCATATTCTCTTCCAATTGAAAAGGAAGGTATTAAAAATAATTAAAGATTTGAGATTAGAAAAATTATATTTTTATTTATGCTATAAATCTTTATAAGTCGAGTTTTAACAAACAAGCCGAGTTTTAACAAGCTCGAGCTACTCACGAGTTAGACGAGCCGAATATATTCTTGTTCAAGCTCGGCTTGGCTCATTTATCTTACGAACACGAGTTGAACGAGCTAAAATCGAGCCAAATACGAGTCAAGCACGAGCTGTATCGAGCCTATTTACAACCCTAACTATGGGGTGTTGCTGTGAGTCTCTTTTTGCTTTAGATTTCGAGTTTAGGCCGCGTCTGGTTGCAACAAAAAAGATAAAATATGCAGTCAGTAATTAGCAAAGATTTAAATACCAAACAAAAATAACATGCTAGAGGCACCAATGAAGACGTTTATAATCGTATTAAGAAAGTTATGTCTATCAATATACAAACACCACTCACCACTCACATATTAAAGTCCCTCAGAATTCTAATTATCAGTTATCAAGTTATTCAGTAGTACGGGAAAGCTCTTCATTATAGGAAATGGTATTTACGTTTGCCCATGGTTTACCAAGATCTATAGAATATGCACATACTAATAGGCAATAGAAAATAAATATATTAACTTCTCTCCAATACGTGTTCTCATCACACATTTGGCTAAGAAAGTTTAGTACATATAAGTTTTTAATTTTTTAAGTTCTTACTTTCTGTCCGCAAGTTTAATATAAGCCTCAACATGTCTTTATAAGCCTAGCTATTATCTAGCATTACATGTACACAAGTTCTCTAAAAACACTAACCACATGTGGCTATCATACATATTTCTCGATCTACTTTGATTGGTCCTACCAATTTATTGTCGTCCATATCAAAACATTTAGATGTATGGTTTCCTACAACATCTCATTTTCAATTCAAGCCTAAAGCAAACCCTTTGGATAGCATTTTGGTCATGTCATTTTATATATCCTAACTGTATTTTAGGCTTCTTATGTAGCTAGGTAGGTGTGTAAGAACATAATCAAAATAACAATAATGTGATTTGAGAAACTTGTTATACAACTCATGCGAATAAGGAGTCAATCTGATCACTTGGATTATATGATTATACAATGTGTAAATGAACTAAATTAGCTTCAAATATCTGTAATTTTCTAAAAATAAAACTACAAAGCATGAGCTATAATAAAATTATAGAAGTATGTACCTTGGAATCATACTGCATGGGCTCTAAGCATAGAAGTATATACCTTGGATTCATACTGCATGGGCTCTAATCTTTCGCTTATTAGCAAAACTGAATAGTATTTTAGTTAGAGGGCATTGTTTAAGAAATTCTACATGGGCTGTAGCCCAGGTTGCCCAATGCCCACAAGAATCCTTCGTTCTTGAAAATGACATACTAGAGGCACCAAGGAAGAAGTTTATAATTGCGGCAAGAAACTCATGTCTATAAATACAACCACCACTCACAACATATCAAAGTACCCCAGGATTCTAATCATCATGTTATTCAGTACAACGGAAAAGCTTTTCCTGATAGGAAATGGTATTTATATATGTTTGCCTCATTTTCATGCTTTAAAATTTTAAACCTGGACATACTAATGGGTTTCAATAGCAAATAAATGTATTAACTGCTCCAGTTTTCTAATCACATTTGGGATATGTGGAACACTTTTCTACAATCACCTGACATGAAAATCAAGGGTGGAAGGGATCAAATTACCCAAGAACGATGGAAACATTTTTATGTCACTTCCCTTTAGACTTAATAAGAATATTCAGTTAACCATATTACCAATTTCATGAGGCCTAAACTTGCTCTAAATACCTTCAACCATCAAATCTCTAGCAATATAGTAAATCTATCCATATTTTTACTACTTTCCTCATCTTTCTTCTTCATTGAAGTTGTATAAGAAAGTTAACTTGGTACATATAAGTTTCTAATTTCCTTCCACAAGTCTAATATGAGCCTCAACATATATGTCTTTATAAGTCTAGTTATTAACTAGCATTATACATATTTATCGATCTAATTTGGCTATTATACATATTTCTCGACCCACTTTAATTGGTCCTACAAATTTCATGTCATGCATATACACAACTACTCTTAAAAAACTAAGCACACATGGTTATTTTACATATTTCTCGATCTATATTGATTTGGTTCTACAAATTTCTTGTCGTGCACATCAAAACATGTTGACATATGGTTTACTACAACTTCTGATTTTCAATTCAAGCCTACAGCAAACCCTTTCATCGATAGCATTGTGGTCGTATCAGTTTATATATCATAACTGTATATTAAGTTTTTTAGAGCATTTTTAGTGGACTCTCTATTTTAGCTCCTTAGTTATTTTAGAAAGCATGTTTAGCTTCTTATCAATTTTAACAGTTGCACAAGACTCGTTTATTACTTTTAGCTATCTCGCTCCTAAATATAGAGAAAGCGAGATAAGATTCTCTATTATTTTTAATAATTAAAATTTTTTCTTTTAAGTTATTTTATGTAATTTATAAAAATATTTGAATTAGTTTTATTCATTGAATAAGTCATATAAATTCAAACCTAGTTAAAATAGATAGAACTTATGCAGACGTGTTTTAAAGTGGCTAGCTATAATGACTTGTTAGCTACTTTGACCAAAATTTAACTAAAAAATGACTAGTATTACTAAACATGCTCTTAGAGCATCTTTAACAGACTCTCTATTGTGGCTCCTTAGTTATTTTGGAAAGCATGTTTAGCTTTTTATCTATTTTAGCAGTTGCACCAGACTCCTAAGTGGCTCTCTATTATAACTTTTAGTTATCTCGCTCCTAAATATAGAGAGCGAGATGAGGCTCTCTATAATTTAAAACATTTCTTAAGTTATTTTATGTAATTTATAAATACATTTAAACTATTTAATATTCATTAAAAAATAATATAAATTTAAAACTAGCTAAAATATAGAGCATTGATGTAGACGTAATTCTAAAATGGCTAGCTAAAATGACTATTTAGTCACTTTAGCTGAAATTTGACTCAAAAATGACTAGCATTGCTAAAGATGCTCTAAGCTCTAAGGTATCTAGCTGGGTACATAATTTGATTTGAGAAACTTGTAATACAACTCATGCAAATAAGGAGTAAATAATCTGATCAATTTATGATGATACATCTATCAAAAAGTAATTAATTAATGATTAAGCAAACAGACCGATTCAAAATAGCATTGACGCCTTTTATTGATGATCCACTGCGATGACTCTGAGATGACTCGTATTGCTTTGTGCATTCCGTGTCAAAATATCATGAGACCTATTAATTAGAAGGTAGTTGGTCGGTCCATGTATATGAGAATTCTAAGGAGCCGAATTCTAAACCTTCCAAGCTGCTAGCTCCAACGTCAAACTTGCAGCTTCACGGGGGCTTAATTTACGGCACCTCTTTTAGAAACGAAAGGTCAAAGTGGGCAGTGGCAAACTTATTTTACGGCATCCCTTTTAGAAACGAAAGGCCATAGTGGCAAACGATGTAATGATGTATGTGAAAATCTATGGCAGCAGTTTGTTGGAAAAAAGCATGCAGCAAAAGGAGCATGAAGTTTGTGGAGGGCAATGACTTTTACTTGGTCTTGTTTTGCTTTACTCATTTGTGTACAGTCTTGTTATGAACGTCTACTTTTGAAGCCAAATCAGTGAACTTATTAAAAACAAAAAAATTAGTGAACTTATGAAGCCGAAATTAAAAGCCAGTCAAACCGAGGTACCAAAGCACGGTTAATTGACTTTGTCAAATGGGATTATATTTCAAGCCTTTGGAGTTGGAAGAGAAGGGTAGGTATAGAGATCTACTGATCTAGGCGTGTATACCTCTGTAATGGGTCCAAAATAGAAGTTGATCGAGCAACTTTGCCAATTGGATTTGGGTTCTGCAGCTTATGCTTGCACCAGTATTGTAGGCAATATTGTTGAACTTTTCTTACATATCTGGTTCATGTTGCTTGAAAAATGGAGGAAGACCTAGACTGTAAAGGTTTAGACAATTTGAATTTCTTAGTACTTTCTCCAATTTCATTGATGATTCATTCTTTAAGTTTCTCCGCAAAATAATTTCTTATTAATTAAAGATAATTAAATTGAGAACAATTTTCTAATTTAAATGACATAGACGATCACAATTTTGTGACATGAAATTAAAGTGATAAAAATGATCGATAAATAAATGGCTAAATAATTTTCAGTTAAAATGAATTATAATAAGTTATTCATACACAGAAACTTGCTTGAATGATTTTAATAGTTGAATTATATGATGAAATACGAACGTGCCTCCTTCGGCTTGCATGATTATGGTATAACACTAATTCTAGATCAACTCCTATACTCTAGCTTAGTGAATTTCTTGGTAGTTTAATGAGTTCCTCGCTTAATTATTTTAGACTTTAGAGTCTAACTATACTATATTGCGTGACAAAGAAGCATTATGAATAGTATTATATACTTCAATCTAAAGGCGTTATACGTTTTTGAGACCCATTCTTGGCTTTGAAATGGTGAAATTCTGAAGCTTCAGTCAAGGTTTAGGACTCAATATTTCAAGTTATGCATCCCTACCCTTTCTCTAAGCTCTTCAGCTCTTCTGGTCCCAAAAAATGAAAACTAAATTCAAAACCCGGCCCATATAAGAGCATGTCACATGAAGTTCCACCAAGTTTGACACCATGACACAAGCGACCAATTGAAATTTGATTCATAATTTTATATAATATAAAGTATATGTATGGAACCCCTTTTTCCAAAAAAAAGAAAAAAAAGAAGGGGTATATGTATGGACTTATTCAAGCTGACGAACCCTCGTCTTTGATTTAGACTCTCCCTCTCCAATTCGAACTTGAAAAACGCGGCTCCGAGTCAACCAATCATACGTTAAGTTAAATTCCAATCAACCATAATCCCTAAACTATTATGCATGATCTGTAACTATATATACACCAACCCTCTCCTTCCATTAATGCCAACTTCGATCATTCTCACATTTCTCACCCATATTTTTCCGTTCTTCACAAAACAATCATAAACACAAAACATTTACGTTCATTTCAATCCTACTCGATCAAATGGGGTTTGTTCAGAACAAGCAGTACTACAAAGTAGCCTTCGTTTTCGCAGTTTTATGTGTATCTGGTTTTCGAGAAGTTCTGGCCATGAGGCCATTGGAAGGAGATCACTGGCTGAAGAACAATGACTCTCAACCTCGTTTTCGGTCGTTGAAAGGCAACGTTCCATCGGACAAAGGCAACCAAGGCACGAATGTACCAATAAACTGCAACGGCCGCTGCACAATGGAAATGGACGTTGCCGGCGGCAGCGACGTTGCTCATGCACCGGCAGCTTATGAGGCATTTCCCGGCGTTGTTGTTAATTTCGGGGCAGCAGCTTCTGTTTCCGATGACAGTAAAAAGCAAGTCTAGCAATACCCACGTACCCAATTAAGCTCTTGATGATGAAGAATTCGAATTGTGATTGGAATCGTGGTTCTTCTGTATAATTTCTGTAATATTTGTTTATTCTTTAGCTTTGGGAGCAATTCACCATGTGAAAGCTATGTGATAGTGAATCGATCTGATGTTAACTATTACGCAGCTAAGTCTAAATGTAACTTATTGGATTTTTATAATTTGCAGAAGTAAGTGCTTTTGATTTTCAACTTTTCTTTGTAAGGATTTTAGTTCATCACTTTGTGTTTAGTATTTAATTCTCAAGATTTAAGCTACACTTTTAATAATTAATCTCTTTTATTTTTCTTTCATCGATAAGAGTCTCCATTCAAAAACCTTAAAAGGTTTACGGACCGATATTGATTCATAATATTATGTGTACTTCTACTTAGATGGGGACAGTGGACTCAATTTTGGAGGATCCGGCTCCTCTAAAGTGAGTAAGTCATGAAGTTCGTGAATTTCATAAAATCTCTGACCTCCATTTAATCTAGTGGCTCAAACATATCCATATTAAAAAATACCAACTATTTGAATTATTTATGTATTTATATATAAGTCATGTTTTTCTCTATCAACAGAAAAAAAAGAAAAAAAAATTGCCTATCTTCAAGAAACTAGGATCAAGCGAATTTTCATATTTGAATTTATAAGTTTAAACTTGATGCTAATTTCCTTAGGATTTTTTTCAGCTTTGAATAGCAAAAGCTTTATTTTGTTTCTTCACTATCAAATTAATAATTCCAAAGAAATTTGCAGTTTCCTCTACCATTCATTTATGTGCTTTGTAATTTATATCATATATTGATTACTGGAGATGATGGGTTTCCAATTGGCTATTTTCTAGTTTTTGGTTTATAAATTCGTTCGAGTAAATCCCAATTGTTCATGAACTGCAATAATCTTATCTATGTGAAGGATGAAGGACTAAAGCACGTACCACATGAATCTCCGTAACTTTGCTTTTCTAAGAGATCCATGGAAGCCTGAGTTCTTAGAAGCAAAGAATTACGAAGGTGAAGACTGAATAAAGAAAAAAAAGAGATAAAAGAATATGCATAGAATTAAAGTTATTATGGAAAAGAAATTTCTAAAATCTTGTTAATTGACGTGGAAATTTTTGAGCCATTAGATTAAATGGAGGTCGGAGATTTTATGAAATTCACGAACTTCATGACTTACTCACTTTAGAAGAGTCGGATCCCAATTTTGATCATAACCATTCACAAAAATTGAGACCCTTTCTATTTCCTAGTAACGTGGAGCGCCATCAAGACTTGCACACTCCTTAAAATGTCAAGTGTGGTTTAGCGGATACTGTGATATGATATTCAGGTTCAGATGTTAGAGAGAATAAAAGAGTGAAAATAAATTTGAGTTTTCAAATCTAAGATGAGGACTCAATTTCAGTGAAATGAGTTGGGAAGAGAATTTGGTGTTGTGGGCTTGAGGACGCGATTAGTGGAGCAAGTGGTTCTATATGGTGGGTGATGGTTTCCTCAAACTGGAATCCATTTTAGATACCTAAGCTGCTCATTGTGGTTCAGTTCGGTTTGGTTTGATTTGGTCAAAAATGTTGGGGACGAGGGGGAGTTGTCTGTTTTTAGGTTTCTTGAGAAAAATACAGAATTGGGCTACAGTTTGATTTTTTTTTATTAATTTTGGGCCTTCTGTTCATTCTTTCCTTTGGGCTTTGAAATTGAAATATTTCTCTCTGATCCATGGAATTGAAGTATTTCTTCTGCGCCCAAAACAAAAATGATAACGAGGACTCTTGCTTCCCTCCTGGCCCATTTCCACTGTGTTGGTTAGTTATGCCTTCAATGAATGAGAACAGAGATCAGAGATGCGTCAAATTCAGAGTAGGAGCGCCTCTTTCAATTTTTATGCCGACAATGTCACTGTTTTCGTTCTGAAAGTGAGCATAAAATCAAAAATAAATGAACGAATACCATATTAAGGTACTGCCCTGCCCTCTGCCCGGCCCTAGCTCAGACCGATCAGATCAGTAACTTCTAGTACCTTAACCTGTCGTCTCTGTCTTCCCTGCCTCTTCTCTTCTGCTTCTGGCTTCTGCTACTGCCCTGCGGTAAAAAAAATTCCACTGCACAGTCTACAGTCTGCTTGCTGACCATTGACCATTGACTCATCGTTTTGCATGCAGCTGCAACAATGCTAAATACTGTACATGCTCGTTACTTACCCTTTTCACCACACATGTTAAAGATGCCATTCTTTGCTCTTGTGTACACATGCACTAGAGACAGAAATCAACATACATAATAATTCAGAATTACTTCTTCTTTTAAGTACTGTTTTAACTTTAATCTCTTTGAAGCAATTTGTCATACCATATGGTCAGTTGATTAAGTTCGCATGCTATGTACGCACTCCCTTCATGTATTGCCTATGCATTAACGAGCGGTACAAATATCTTAACAAACATTTTAAGTGTATGTACTTGAAAGAAATAAAGTAATGTATAGAGCTACTAGACTACTTCAAAGGTCGAGTTCTCGTAAACTTGATGGATATATACATTATTTTATCTACTGCCATCCCCTTGACTTGCTAAAATGACCAATAGCCATTGTTTGGACTTTGGACTAAACATGTTACAGTGGTTTATAAAAATGATTACCACTACAAGGAAACTTGACCTTAACTACCAAAAGACTATGACCCAATATATTAGTAGTTATATATGCTCTATATATATATATATATATATATATATATATGCACCAATGCATCAAAGAAGAAGGGCACTCTCATGCTCTCTTTGAGTTTTCATTTCCCGACTCTTTGTTCTAATCATCTTTTAGACAGTTTGTTCAAAGTTAATTGATTCTAAAATAAATGACTATTTTTATAGAGTTGATCATAACTATCAAAAGATGATATTCAAAACAATTATACTAAAATATCGAAGTATTTTATAGTGCTTTAGAGAATTAAAATTTTAGAAAAGTTATTAGATTAACTCGTTGTGTGCAAACAGTGACTAATTTAACCTTAAGACACCGTAAAACCTTCGCAAAACATCTATGCACGAAAGAGGGAAGTAGGCCGGGCTACTTTGTCTGCACCATTTGACCTAGCTAGTGCATTTTCTCTGACTCTTCTTTGTCCATACATTATAGCTAAGCTAAGAACAATAAAGGCAAGTGAGAGTGTTTCAAAGCTCAAACGTACATGTGGGTCACGAAACTGTTGCCAGTCACATGCATTGCTAATTAGTGAAGCAGATGCAAGAAGAAGAAGGGCCAGCATGCATGAGATTGTTATGCAGAAATGGAAATTGTGACAGTTCAAAGTTCAAACCAAACCAGGCGAAGCCAAACTAGAATAGTAGAATGAATACAGATAAAATTACCCCCAGACTCTGTAGCTAGCCAGCTGCATGTGAAACTGTGTCATCATCTTCTTCATTATCTATATCTATCAACTAGCTGTCGTTTTGACTGCAAAATGAAACCAAACCCAGTCACCCTCACATAATTCATTTGGCACCCTCTTCAATGTGCTTCGACTCCCACCACAATATATCATAATTTATATGCATACAATGTTTGCTTCTCATTAGTTTAATCTCATATATGTTTGAGAGAAATACTACTGGGTGCTCCATGCATAGATATTATGGACAGCTAGGGGAGAAGAACAGTGACTACTGCACAGAGCATGAGCCAGATTTCGGGTTTTTAAAAGATTGCAAAGCATATATATGATTGAGATGAATGAATGTGTGTATCTATGTACTTATGTAGTGATAAAATATTGGAGGGTCGACCAATATCTATACTTGAGATGAGATCATCATATCATTCATATGATTATATTTCATTGTTTCTCCGGCAATATCATTGGTATCATAACATATTGGGTTTTTATATTAATCAATTTGCAGGCCAATTTGCTATTTGTTAGTTATTATATAATTCATCGAAGATTTTAACTTTCATTTTCTACAAATTCGAGACTTGATTCCTTAATTTATTTTGCCTTAATCTAATGAAAAAAAATATATAAATATATATATATATATATATATATATTTATCTCTATACCTATAAATGGAAGTCATTCTTTTGGTGTCAAAAGTTTGACCAAAATTTAGATTGACATATATGTCTTTGAATAAAATAAAGGGGGCTGAAATTTGCACACCCCTAATTACAAACCACACACGCTTTTATTTTTTTAATAATATTTCAACTCAACATCTTTTTGCACTTCCTAAAATACCCTCAAGTCAGTTTTTTTTTTTTTTTGCGTCCTCTCTCTCTGTGACCTGGTTCGTCGGCCATTCACTCTGATCGTCCTTCTCGGAATCTCCATCATCGTTTTGAATAAGACAAAGCCAAGCTAATGAATATGAGTGAGCATCATCAGGTAGCCGGCGACACATAACCTCCTACTCACTCCCAAGACTACACTCCTTACCCTAAGCTCGATCCAAACGACGTCGCTCCACCTTGCCTTCTCCGAAACCTGGACCTCCGTCTCCATCGCCTCAGAAAAGACTGAATCGCAGTCAGTCCCGTCAAGCGTCAGAGCCGTCCCGAAGTTCACCCCTAGGCTCGGGCGCAGCCGATTGCCACAGACAACGTCGCCGCCACCATGCCGCTGGAGTCAAACCCTTACGTCACCAGAGAGAGAGAGAGAGAGAGAACACCCAGAACGAAAAAAAGAGAGAGAGAGAGAAAAATCTGAAAGGGTATTTTAGGAAGTGTAGGAAAATGTGAGTTGAAATATTATTAAAAATATGAAAGGGTGTGTGGTTTGTAAATAGGGGTGTGCAAATTTCACCCTAGCTCCAAAATAAACCTTAATTCATATAAATCATATCTGAAAGGCAGAAATATCACTTTGGTCATCGAACTATGGCTCGCTCGACACTTTGGTCATCCAACTTTTAAAAACTTCATTTTGGTCATCGAACTATATCATCTCATATCACTTTGGCCATTCCGTCTGTTTTCTCTGTTAACTCCAAGGGTATTTTGGAGATTTAAAGGTTTACTCACCATTTTTATAACTTAATCCAACTTTTCCCGCCTAAACATAAAACTTCATCCAATTTTGCCAACTTTTCCCTCCTTTGATAATTCCTCGATTTATTAAATCAATATTTTTCTTCCTCTTATATTCCCTCACTTTGAATCATTCTCTGACTCGATTATTTTTCTCTGATGTATGCTCTGATTACTGATAATGAATGCGTGAATAAAAGGAGGGAAAAGTTGGCAAAATTGGATGAAGTTTTATGTTTAGGCGGGGAAAATTGGATTAAGTTATAAAAATGGCTGGTAAAATATTTCATCACCAAAATATTCCTGGAGTTAACAGAGAAAACGGAGAAAACTGATAGAATGACCAAAGTGATATACAGTGATTTAGTTCGATGACCAAAATGAAGTTTTTAAAAGTTAGATGACTAAAGTGTCGAGCGACCCATAGTTTGATGACAAAAGTGATATTTCTCCCTATCTGAAATGTCATTATGGTATCATATCAAATAAAAGAATATCAGGAAAGAAGAAAAGAGTGATTAGAAACACATTTTAATCAATAAATTGTTGTAGGTAGTTTCTAAATTTTTATTCTCTTTAGTGATTGAAATTTGAGACAAAAATGTATCAAGTTTTATATTATTACTCCGTACACGGTACACCACACAGATATGATGCTAGTATATATAAACTTAAAGAGAGGAGAGCGTGTGTGTTCATGGACACCGAATCGTCGATAATAAATATACTCGATTTTCTTCTCGAATGGAGCAATGTAAAATTTTGTTTTCAATTTTGGATGGTATAATTCAATTCGGCTGTAAATTCTTTTAATTTAAAAGCCTGTAAATATGGCTTTTAGCCTTTAATTAGTTTTGCAGCTGGCATCCATATTCATCCCATTTCACAAGATCGCCATGGAGAATATATCTACGTGCAGCTTTAGTACCTGCTCTATCAGATCATCCCAAAAACTGAAATATGCTTCTTTTGAATAAAAAGATGAGAGGAAAACAATGGATAAATGTGGTTGCCAATAGATATGCAGAAGAATCAATTACAATAGAACCCTACTGCCACGGCTTAGGGTTTCGGGTTTTCCAGTCGGTGGCCTTGAATTTGATACTCTCTTTCTCTCTGCATAATATTCTGAAAACAAAACAATAACTTGCCAGATTTGCCAGATACTTTACTGATCTCTACCCTCCAATCGATGATGTTTAATTTCTCTTCTAGCTTTCAAACCTGTACTATGACTGTACGTACCTGTAAACCTGTCTTCATCTTACACAAATCCCATTTCTAAAATTATAAAAAAAAACACTGTGCACGAATCTTTAAAGAGGAAAACATCACAAATGGTGTATGAATTTTAGACATTTCTACATTTTTGTGTACCAATTTTCATAATTATCAGAATAGTGTATCAGGTTTGTTCCAATCTTTCATTTTGGTCTATGCCGTTAAATTTTCCATTATCTTTACAAAAAAAAAAACTGACAAAGCTAAAGGAAAGATAATAGATTTTTTTTTTTGCAAAAATAACGGAAAATTTAACGGCGTACACTAAAATGAAATATTGGAGCAAACTTGATTCACCATTTTGATAGTTATGAAAGTTGATACACCAAAGTGTAGAAATGCCTAAAGTTCATACATCATTTGTGAATATATCCCTATGCCGTTAAATTTTCCATTATCTTTAAAAAAAAAAAAAAACTGACAAAGCTAAAGGAAAGATAACGGATTTTTTTTTTTGCAAAGATAATGGAAAATTTAACGGTGTACACTAAAATGAAATATTGGAGCAAACTTGATACACAATTCTGATAGTTATGAAAGTTGATACACCAAAGTGTAGAAATGCCTAAAATTCATACATCATTTGTGAAGATATCCATATCCTTAAATCCATAAACCCTAATCAGGTTTATTAATCCAGATGCTGATGAGGTTTGAGTCAGTCGCAGATCTTCTGGCTTAGTTAATCATATTATGATCTGTGTCGTAATTCTATCACGTCATTGGTGATCAAGTTGAACAATATATACAGGGGTAT
>BDJD01000797.1:59620-77828 GCA_002564525.1 Rosa multiflora | reverse complement strand
AAAAAATAAGAAAAAAATTGACGTTGCAATGTTGGATAATCGAGAATCGAAAACCAAACATTCTGAAAAATATGTAAATTCGATCAATGATCAAATGATCAAATCTCGAAAAACTAATTATACCCACATGTTCATAACCTTAAGCTCTACCCAAAAAATGAAAACACACGGCCACCCGAAACCCAAACAGGGGTTGAGGCCTATACCAACATATTCATCTCACTATCAGAAACAATTTTAATAACAACACTGGAGATCAATTTTAATGGATTAGCTGGAAGTTAGCTTGAAAGTTTTAAAGGTTGAAAATCTTCAAATCCTCGATTCTCCTTGCTCTAGTTGAATCAAGTTAATTAGTATGGTTGAAAAAAGGATGAAGAGAGCTTCCAAACCCAATAGGTGGTGCCGCTAAAATAGTCCAAAAAGGTGAGATTGCTCCGAGCGACCCAATGCAGACTTAGGGCGTGGGTTCCTATGGAGGTGCTTGATGGAATCTAAGGATGGAAGCTCAATTGAGACAATTCTAATAGTACCAGGGTGCTTGGTCAGGTGGTTCGGACAAGCCCGATGTTTGGATCAGAAAAGGGAAAATAAAACACGTGGTCTCCATGCACATTGACGATTCAGATACTTAAATTTAGAAAATTTCCGAAAAGGGAAACCACTATATTTATTAGCTTAACCCGAATCAAACTCAAAGACCCCAAAATAAAGCTCAAACATAAATAAGTTCAACCAATTTAGCAGCAACTTAACCAAAACAACAATCAAATCAGGGTTTTATACACATCAACACAAAATCCTACAAAACCACCTAAATCATCCAACCAAACAACTGTATCAAAAAACCATTCTAGATACAGTAACTTTACTGCTATAGACCATAACATGCTCAAATAAACTCTGATTTTGGTGAGCTTTGTTCTAAGGAAATAGTTTAGCAAGCTCTACAACTTTCATGAATGAAGTTTCCACAGAAACTATACGTAAGAAAAAGTCATCCTAGGGCACCCCTAAAAGTGTTTAGTGAGATTCAGAAGTGAACATTTTCGTCATTCACGATCAAAATTGATAAGAGGGTAGCAGTGGTACCAAACGTAGCTTAAGTGCCTAGAAGATGACTTGATGGTGTATAATTGACAAATAGATGGTATTTGAATAATATCATCATAAATTAGAACTTGGATTTAAATAAATGATGGTTTGTAATTTTTAATTAATGTTAATCTATGTTTGTATGATTTGGTTTGACATCAATAAAATCATTGTAATCGGATCATATATTATTTTTATTGTTCTTGTTATTTTTAGGGGAAATTACTGGGGCCCCCCTGTACTTTGGGTGCGTCGACAGTTCAGTCCATAACATCTTAATTTTAACAAATAACTCCCCAGACATTGAAATCTCACACAATTTGGTCAAAAATGACCATTTTACCCCTCACTTTCCCTTTTTTTTTTTTTCAATTCTTCTCTTTTTTTCTTTTTTTGTTATTTTTTCTGCTTCTCTCTCTCTCTCTCTCTCTCTCTCTCTCTCTCTCTCAACAACCACACCAGAACCTTCACTGAACCAACAATGGCGTCTTCTTCTTCTTCTTCTTCTTCCTACTGCACCCACTGGCACGCCATACCCTACTCCACCATGGCCGTCATCCTCGCCACCATCGTAGTCTCCATGACTCTTCCTCCATAATCTTCAACAATCTAAAAAACAATCTGACTTCACCAATCTAAAAAACAATCCGACTATCAATCACTATGAAACCCTTGAATTATCTCTGAAATTCAATTTCACCATGAATATCATCAACAACCCTTGCCAAAAAGAAAAAAGGAAAAAACAAAATCAAGTTTCGAGTTTTGACCTCACGGGCAAACAACAAACTAGGACCTCGGGTTCCTGCCGGAAATCCTTAAGCTCAGACGTGGCCGGAGAAGAGTGTGGGTGGAGAACGGTGAATCATGGTGATCCTTAAGCTTAGACGTGGCCGGAGAATGGTGAATCAATCTCAGCAGAAGCTAGGATTTCGGCGACGGTGTGTGCGCGATTTAGCTCTGCGTCAGCTGGTGTAACCACTTCGGGGTTTGGCTGATTCGATGGTTGCTGAGTGGAGTGACTATGACGATGAGGAGAGATAGAGGCCTGAAAGTAGAGAAAAGTAATGGAGGTGGCGTCATGGGCTGAAGGACCTCACGCAGAGGCTGTCGATCGTGTTTTGGCAGCTAGGAGCTTGGGCTTGGATCGGATTTCCATCTTGATTTGGTTGATAGTGATGGCGACGTGAGGTGATGGACGGATGTGGTGTTTCCGGCAGTAAAAGAGGAAAGAGGAGAGAAGAGAGGTCGGGAAGAGAGAGATAAAATAGTGCCGCTAAAGGGAAAGAAAGAGGAAAAAAAAGAGGCACCGCTGCTGGCTCCGTCGTTGAGGCACCAGGCGAGGTCGAAGAGGTAGGGTCCGGCGAGGGCGGTGTCCTGAGGGAAGATGCATAGGAGGTGGGAGAGGCTGCGGTGGATTTTGGATCGCACTGCTAAGCCGAGAGTGAGAGAGAGAGAGAAGCAGAAAAAATAACAAAAAAAAAGGAAAAAAGAGAAGAATTTAAAAAAAAAAAAAAAAAAAAAAATTAAAAAAAAAAAAAAAAAAAAAGTGAGAGGTTAAATGGTCATTTTGGACCAAATTGTTGAAATTCAAATGTTTGGGGAGTTACTTGTTGAAATCAAAATGTTAGAGACTAAACTGTCGACGCGCCCAAAGTACAGGGTGTGAATAGTAATTTTCCCTTTAAAATATTTTGCTGGACCATCGTTTGGAATCTATAAAATAATAGAGGTGTGAAATTTGCACAACCAAATTTACAAACCACACACACTAGGGGTGGGTTCGGTTCCGATCGGTTAGGTTTCGAGCCTAAACCGAAATTAGAATTGGTGCGGTTCTGTGCGGTTTTTGTATTTTCAGAAGTTGACACCTTTTTTTGTATTGGTAAACAGATTTTTACCAAATATACTTCTTTGGTATTGTAACTCAAGAAGTTTTTGTTTCTTCAAACCTGTAATAATAATCTATCACAATGTGTTTACAAGTTTACTAATGCATGTTTTGTACTTCAATAGACAATAATCTATAATTCCTGAATTCCATACCCCATAGTCCATATAATTCAATTCATATAGTCTAATAGTCCATCAAGTTCTAGCATCAAATCATCAACATATGAAATGGTCAAAAAATATAGAGTCCAAAGTTTATAACAGTCCATCATTACATCAACACTAAGTCACTAACCTCACAAATTAAAAATGTATAAGTTCACTAAAAGATTAAACATCACAAAAAGAATGAACCAACATCAACATATGAAGGAGAGCAATGGCATGATCTCAAGCTTGGAAAGTTGAAGTCTTTGACTTTGGAGGTAACATTCCGCTCCAACTACTCCCTACTGCAGCTCCACATGGCATCTTATGCATCTCTACATTAGTATAAGAGAATAATAAAAAGAAAAACCTGTTCGGTGAGGTTTTTTTCTGTTTTCGGTTTTCGGTTTTCGGTTTTCGGTTTTCGGTTTTCGGTTTTCGGTTTTCGGTTTTCGGTTTTCGGTTTTCGGTTTTCGGTTTTCGGTTTTCGGTTTTCGGTTTTCTATGATGTAGATACACATTTTCACTCCTAAGCCAATTTTGTGTACATATCAAGGCCTCCACCATTCTAGGACTTAGGGAGCTACGGTATGGATCAGTAATCCTCCCACTCGTGCTAAAGGAAGATTTCGAAGCTATGGTTGACATCAGAATAGCTAGAACATCCTTTGCAATGCTGGCCAATATAGGATATTTACAAACTCCATTCACCCTCCACCAATTCAACAAGTCAAAGCCTTCATCATCTCCTTCAATAGGATCTCCAAGATATCTATCTACATCGTTGTTTACGATCCCGACTTTCTTTGCTCTTCTCCTTTGCTTCTTCTCTTTCAATCTCTTTTCTAACTCCGTTAGGCTCTTACTTGAACTAGATATCCCCTCACTTGATACTTAAGAACCACCAATCTCACGAACACCACTTTCCCTTCCCTCTTCCTCATACACCTTGTAAAGGTCATACAAGAGATCCTTCACACTCTTTGTGTTAGCTTCCATATTTTCATTCATATCTCCATTATCAAGAATCTCAAAATATATAGTCAACAACTTTCTCAAGTTTATGACGTTGATCAAGAACTATAGCAATGAATAGATAGTGATTCAACTTATCAAAGCTACCCCAATACTTGATAAACTTGTCTTGCATAGGTGATGCAATCTCAGACAAACCCCTCTCCCTCAACATGAGAAAATGGTATCTCACAAAAGTACTATGAACGGTAGGAGAATTAGAACAACATACCTTCAAAGTGATTTCATAAAATGGTCTCAAGAAATCCACAAATTGCTCCCCATATTGCCAATCAACACTTGCTGGTGGCCCTTTTTTGGCTTTTCACCCTTTTCACCTTGGAACCATGCCCAAAAATTACCCGCATCTTCTTCCACCATTCTATCAAAAGCTTTTTGGAATTTCAAAGCCCGTTCCAACATCAAGAATGTGGAATTCCACCTAGTAGAGACATCCAAAATCACAAGCCCTTTGCACTCTAGTTTCACCATTTCAACACATTCCTTAAAAAAATCAAGCCTTTGTGGGGAGAATCTAACATACCTCACCGCATCCCGAATGGCACCAATGAATATCTTCATCACACTCAACCCATTATTGACAATCAAGTTAAGAATATGGGCGACACACCTCATTTGCAAATTCTACCCTTTATGCAAAAGTGCATTAGGGACACCCCAATCACCTATCCTCCTACTCAACTCCTTCAATGCAACATCATTTGACGAAGCATTATCAACGGTGACGAAGCATTATTAACATCACACACCCTTTTATTTTTAAAAAAAAATTTCATCTCACATTTTTTTACACTTCCTAAAATCCCCTAAATCAGATTTTTTTTTTTTTGCTCTCTCTCTCTCTCTCTCTCTCTCTCTCTCTCTCTCTCTCTCTCTCTCTCTCCCCTTCATCCCATCCCTCTTTAAGGTAAACTAGGTAAGGGAAGCGAGATCTCACCTGGTTTCTCTTTCTCTTTAGCTATCAAATTATTGCTACGTTCTTTGCTTGCTATTTTAAGTACAATTAAGACCTCCTTGTTACAACTTAATTGGTTTCAGTATGATTTGATCTTTCTTGAAAGTTTAAAAGAACTGGAAGAACACTAAACTCCTTGTTTCAGTTTGTGATCCGGTCCCAAGTCTCTATCTCTGTCCTTCTTTCTGTCATGGCTCTATAAATGATTGTTGCTATTAAAACCTCCAAATCTGCTCATTTGACCTTACTCTATTATAAATTCTTAAATGACATATATAACCTACTATAAAATGACTATTAAGGACAATAATTATACCAAAAAAATATTATATTGATTTTCTCTATACTTTCCAATTCAATAATATTAAATTGCATTCTTTATTATTTTCCTTATCTATTTTTATTTTCCAATTTCACTACATACTCAATAAAGCATATATATATATATATATATATAACAATTTGTATATCATATATTTTTATGTCACATGATCTTAATCATGAGGTATAGAAAATAGAGAAAATAAAATAAACAATAAGAAAAAAAACTGATTAATCTTTTTTTTTTTTTGCATAATTAAAACAAAAAAAATTTATTAAAAAAAACCACAGAATAGTTCATATTATTTTATTATTAATTAGAAATTAAAAAAAAGATTAGAAATTAATTTTTAAAACTCAATACCTTGTATTTTATTTTTTTTATTGAAAAATGATATTTATGTTGTCTGATTAAGGAATAAATATGTGATTAAGATTTATATTGAAATAACTAAGTTTTTTATTTTAAAGATAATAGCTTGTTTGCAATTTTTATAAGTGAAGTTATTTGAGGAACTTTAGTGAGACTTAATGAGTAAATTTAGTATTTGAAAATTTGATAGGAGGTGTAAAAAAAATTAGCGGTCAAGTGAGTAAATTTAGAGGTTCCAATAGAAAAACTCCTATAAATTCAATCCTCTGCCCTGAATTTCAATTGCTCCAAAACGTGGTATCTGTTGTGTGCATGTCCAAAACAGGTTTCAATCATCTGAGTAGTTTGAGCGATTTTGCCATTCTCGCGCAAGAAACAGAACCTCTATTGGACGGGTCCGATCAGATCTTAGCCGTCGTCGACATCCTCCTAGCTGCCGATAAGCGCATAAACAATCACCAAAACTGGTATGCCATTCTCCAGGTGGATCGTCAATTCGACGACCAGGATCTATAAAGAGATCGTACCGACGGCTGGCATTGCTCCTCCAACCAGACAAGAAAAAATACGCCTTCGCCCAGCACGCCTTCAAGCTCGTCGTCGATGCATGGGCCGTTCTCTCCGACCCAGCCAAGAAGCTGATCTTCGACACCGAGCTGGGCCTCTACAGCCCAGTCGATCTCACCATCGCGGCCGATCCAAGAGATGTCGGAAAAGCAGGAAGTGCATGAGGGAAGTGCAGGTTTTGGAGAGGAGAGAGAGAGAGAGAGAGAGACAGAGAGAGGACCCCAAAAAAAAAAAGGAAAATCTGATTTAGGGTATTTTAGGAAGTGTAAAAAAATGTGAGATAAAATATTATTAAAAAATAAAAGGATGTGTGGTTTGTAAATTTGGGTGTGCAAATTTCACCCCCCAAATAATAACAGGTGTAGTTATATTACATATCCAGTCTGCAATTTATTACGGAAGCAAAGAAACCCACAGCATCGCTGGCCTTTGCACTAGTTGATCATAATTGTGATCTCTATGGTTTTCAAGCCTCTAGACTAGTAGTGGAGAATCCTAATTAGTTCATGCGGACCTTTGTAATCTAGGGATCATTAACAAGCTCAAAGGCCAAAACAGTTTCTTAATGATGACAACATAGATCAATATCTTTTTGTCTTTTTGACAAGGAGCATCGATTTTCATTGCTTCAGTTCTCAAGCAATCTTTGTTTGGTCTCATTGATAGAGAAAAAGAAAACCCTGAACTTGGGGCTTCATGCATAGCGGCGGTTTCGGCTGATCGTGTCCAGCGCAGATGTAAGCTTGGTGAGATTGTTTTTCTTTTTCTTGCTTGATCTGGTATTTTCTTGATCTGTATTGTTGGGTTGAATGGGCAAGACTTTGTTTTTGGCACGTTGTGGGACCATGCTTTACTGGAAGAGTTGGTCGCTAGAAGCCTAAAAGTCTCAAAGGCGGCAATGATAAAGTGGCAGAGTGTGCAGGTTGCTTGTGCTCCTGGTAACCTGACTAGCCTTTCTCTTTCTTAGGTTTGGGCCTAGGTCTTATGGGTGCAATCTCACCTGGGCCAGCCATCTGATTAGATTTGGTTCTTGTGAGAATTGGACCAAGCTAGACTCTAAAGAGTGTCTTGCCACCCTCACCTATTACTTAGTGGTTTGAGTTGGCATGGTCCTAGCATTATACCTACTTGGCCGATTGGGCATTCAATGGTCTTTAAGTGCCAGTCTTAATTTAAATCATGATTCTGGTAAAGTCGATAATTTTCTCGATTTTGGACTGGTGTATTTCAAGCGGCTTATGAATAAGGAGTTAGCTCCCATCTGCTTGCTAGGAAATTGCTTTCTGTTTTATACCACAATTGTGTGTAAGCGAACAGAGGCTAGTCGATGATTTTTCTCTAGAAGACACAGACTTGTTCTTTGTTTGTAAGTTCACTAAAAAAGCAAACCACCACTATTCACACTATTCATAATTAACAGGTAGGAAAAACAAACCACCACTAGTCCACTACTTACATTCTTTTAAGATATGCAAAATACATCTTCATTTCCAAAATATACCTTTGTACTAGGTATCAAAAGTGCAATCATATCTATGTACGAGGTAATGAAAAAAGAGTACGGTAGTTTTAACATTGTTCCTAATAGAAAGGTGGAAGAATTTCACAAATAGTCACTCAACTATGACTCATTCGACACTTTGGTCACTCAATTTTCAAATATATCACTTTAGTCACTCAACTATTACTCTGTCAATCACTTTAGTCACCCAATGGGTATTTTGTCTCACTTTAATCACTTTCCCCAATCATTCCAATTCAGATTTCTCAATTTTTCACAATTAGTTGGACGAGAATATCATTGATATTGTGGCAAATAATTTTTTTTGTAATGAAAAAAATTAACAAAGTGACTAAAGTGAATAACAGAGTTAAAGTTGAGTGACCATAGTGATATATTTAAAAAGTGAGTGATCAAAGTGTCGAATAGGTAAAAGTTGAGTGACCATTTGTGATATTCTCCCTAAAAAAGTAGGGGGAAAAAACCATTGCAGTTTACCTTTCTCTTAAAATATTATCTTTGTACTAAGTATCAAAAGTGCAAACGTATCTATGCACAAGGTTGTGAAAGAAGAGCAAGGTAGTTTTAGCATTGTTCCTAATCAAAAGATAGTTTTAACATTGATCGCAAATGAAAAAAAAAATGAAGAAGAAGAATAGCTATCATCCATGGATGGAAGAAAAACAAAAACCGATGAACAAAAAAATTGTAGCTATATAGGGTCAACAAAGAAAATACCTTGACAATAGAGATCTTAATGTTAAAAAATGAGAACCGCATTCATGAAAAATTTGACATTACATATCCCATATATAGAAGAGACATAACCAAACAAGCTTCGGAGTTACTTAACACATTTTTGCGTAAGCCCCATATCCTGACAATCTCATGTTTCGACCTAGCAGAGCTCTGCTAGGGTTGGGAGAGCGCCGCCTTCGGGCTTGGCCTCTTTGCACCTTTCTCCATCCTGCGTGGGTTGCACCTTATGTATCCCCTTTGGGTTTGCCCAAATCCGTTCCGACTGTAGCTGTGGTTTCTCTGTGGCATAAGTTTTTAGGGCCTTCATGGCTGTCTGGCATGGAGGATTGTGTTTTATCGGATCATTCTCTTGTTGTGCAGGCCCGTGCAGCCCCATTGGAGGCGCCGTGTTGCGGTGGCTCGTCTAGGCCTAGGCGAGCGCGACTCAAACGTCCTGATATGATGATGGCGGTGGCTCTGGCAGATCTTGGAGGATCTTAGTGGGCGCAGTTGGTGACTAGGAGAATTTCTATGTCGGGTCAGCAGCAATCTCGACATGGAGAGCTTTTGGCTATTCGGTGTCTGGATGCTCGGCTATCTATTTGGGTCTTGTGGCATGACCAAGGTGCGACGGTGACGGGGAGACGTAGAAGAGAAGAAGCCGGTGGTGTTGCAGCAAGGAACGACTGGCGCCAGTGGAGGTCACCATTGCTGGCTTTCTCCCTTCAGTTTGGTCTCCTCCCTCAGGCGAAGTCAGTGTGGCATTTTGCTTCAGGAGGAGATGGTCATGGACGTCTGGCTGAAGCCAGGGTGCCCAGATCAGATTAAGGTGGGCTTGGGCTTTTGTCAAGTTTGACCCATCAGATTTGATCACTTTGGATTCTGACCGGATTTGGATCCATATTTGGGACCCGGGTCGTATTCAAATTCGGATCTTGGATCTGAGACACCTGCTCATGTTGATCTGGTATTTGTTCTGGTTCTTGGGAGTTCGTTTGCTAATTTTTGATATTTTGACACCCTCGATTACTTTCGAGCTCCGGGTGAGCGAATCAGCTCTCCTAGGTGATCATATCACCTGTTATGGTTATGGTTACTCTTATATTTACACTGCTTTCAAGACATATGCAGTGCAGCGATGTCGTTTGACATTAAGTCACATGGTTACCTTTCATTTTAGATGCGTCTGTGCATCTTGCTATCCTTTATTGTTTTTTCTATTTCATAGATACGTTTGTGCATCTTGTTATGCTTTATTGTTTTTCTTTCAATGTCTTTGCATCGCTCCTTGTACTTCTCAGTTTCAATTAATATAGTTTGACGTCTTTCCCTTCAAAAAAAAAAAACAATAAGCTTCGGAGTTGAAGGAGAACAAAAATTATTAAGAAATTACTTTAGAAATATTCCTAACTTATAGAAAACATCTTATAAATTAGAATAATGTTAGAAATGTTTTACATTAAATATCAGATCAAGTCAGATCAATGAGAATAGTTTGAGAATTCTATTAAATTACTAATCAAATTTGCTAATTTTTATTTCTTACTTTTGTTGTGCACAAAGACATCCACTTAGGGCATATTAGTCATGTAAAAAAGATAAATCAATTAGGATTGAGTAAGCAATACAGAAAATGAAACAAATCCAACGTGGCGGCTGAGTCACGGGACTGCAATTAACAAAAAAAAATTCATCCGGATTACATCCAATACGGGATGTGAGTTTTGAACTTAGATCCAATTAATTCTATAAGTAAATATTAAACTCTAGTCAACGACCATTGATTCTAATGATATTAATTTATATTAAAACAAAAAAAAATTGATTGTCATTGGTGGCTTCAATCAGCTGGTTATTGAAAATTTCTTCTTAAATTAGTTTGTTTTAGCTTAGATAGATATTACTGAATTTTATTGCCAGAATTCTTCTGTAAGTTTTGTAAGTTGTGACCTTTTAGCTGTTGGTTATTGAATAACAATCAACTTCTATTCCAAAAAAAAAAAAGTAGGTATTGGAAAAATGTTAATTGGGCCCACAATTGAGGCTTCCATTACGTGTGAAATTGCCCAAGGTTATTATCATACATTTCTCAGTTTCATCACTTTCAGTTGATTTAAAGCATGAAATGTCAGAAATAATGGTAAGTAGTTATCTTATTGTTCTTGCAGAAGTGAAACAATATCTCGAAAACGAAGGCATATTACAATGACTTGCTTCAAATTGACAGCACGTTAACGACTCATAATCCATGTATCTTTGCCCTTTCACACGTAATATAATTCAATGCTATAAGTTACCAAGTTAACAACTACTTATGAACTTGGGAATGACTCGGTAAACTATTAAGCATGCATGTTTGTCAGGACTGCTCGTTTATGCATCCCACAATTTTATAGTCTCTTTTGTGGTCACTAGGACTTTTACCTCTAGTCACCAACAAGTAACACATCATGAAGACACAAGCGCACAAATTTTATTCATAAAGAACTTTTTTTGCCACGCAACAAGTACATTGATCATTGTAATAATTGATTACGTGATGGATGAACAAGTCAATTCATTGTATACAATGGTTGTAAGTGTATGGCATGGAGAGATGATGGGGGAAATTTCAGGTTACACAAATATGTAGATCAATAGTTATATTATTTTTTATGCGGGAAGCGTGAACACGATAGTAAGAGGCTCCGTCAAGCATCGAAAGCCATATGAGATGAGCTAGAATCCACTAGCAATTACGGGCACAACCGTAAGAAACATAGAGAGACTTCTCTATTATTTGGTTTTTTTATTGATAACTTGAATAAAATTACAATCTAAGAGGTGCCTTATATAGGGCACATAGCATAAACCAAATACAATTAGAAAACATAAAGAACAATTTATTGTAGACTAAAACTGGAAACCTACTTAAAACTGATTAAATAAAAATCAGAAATAGAATCATAGATACTAAAGGTAGATCAATAGTTATATTATTTTTTATGCGGGAAGCGTGAACACGATAGTAAGAGGCTCCGTCAAGCATCGAAAGCCATATAAGATGAGGTAGAATCCACTAGCAATTACGGGCACAACCGTAAGAAACATAGAGAGACTTCTCTAATATTTGGTTTTTTATTGATAACTTGAATAAAATTACAATCTAAGAGGTGCCTTATATAGGGCACATAGCATAAACCAAATACAACTAGAAAACATAAAGAACAATTTATTGTAGACTAAAACTGGAAACCTAATTAAAACTGATTAAATAAAAATCAGAAATAGAATCATAGATACTAAATAATATTACGCTTGGAATTCCAATCAAGATTTTGCTCAAGAATCCCGATATATCCAAAAGAGTAATTTATGATTAATTCCATCATTACGAAGCCTATTTGAATACTAATTTCCAATATTCAAATTATTCTTCTTAATATGAAGACGCTTACACTACTACAAAAAGGTCATCAGACGACGGTGGATTTCTGTTGTCTGATGACCAAGCTGACCGTGGTCTAAGTGAGTGTTGTGTGATTGGAAAATCAGACAACGGTGATTCTACCGTTGTGTGATAACAGTTTGCTCAACAGAAAACATATTTCCGTTGTGTGAATTTTGCGCAGGCATGTGCCTGGCATGGCATGCGCAGGGATGCCTTTGCACATTCAGACAACAGAAAATTTCTTTTTTCTAAATGATGATTCTATTTTAATCCATGCTTTTTAAAAGACGTCATAAAGCCCATGTACATCAGAAACCCTAGCTCGTCCTCTCCTATATATATGTTTATCTTAGGGTTGTTCAAGGTGTGGAACATATTAGAATATTTGGTCGTTGCCTTCTTGAGAGTGTTCTGCCTTTATCTTCAGAAAGCATTGAGCTAAAGTTTCATGTGACAATCCTTCATAAGCTGTTCCTTGTTTAGCTTTTGAAGGATTAACAAATCCCAAGCTTTTTCTGTCAAAAAAGTTTTCTGTTTTTATGCTTCATGTGTGTTGGTAGTTCATGCATGATTTGTGCCTTGAGGTGATTAACAACCGAGGTGAGAGTTGTGCCATCTCAAGATTGACAAAGGAGAACAACTTCGCTGATATGAAAGTAGCAAAGGCGAGAAGACACCACTGCTCACTAGATTGGTTCTAGTAGATGAGTTGTGTAAGATCTTTATGTACTTTCCTATTCATATAGTGGATTGTTCACTGACATAGTGCCCAGTGGCGGACCTGTGTTAAGGTCTGGGGGGTCCAGACCCCTGCCAGTTTGAATAGCTTCCTTATTTGTCTATGTATATACTGTATTAGAACCCCCTGTGCATTTATCATTCCTTTCTCATTTTCTCATTTCATAGTTTCATACTACACTTCAACCCTTAATTTTAGTCTTTCCTTTTGCTTCTGGTTTATGTTTAATATTTTCAAAACATCCATCAGGGAAATATGTATCAAACATTAAATTTTATCTAGCAACCCCTTTAATATAGTTGTAACAAGACATTAACCATCATTAATTCTTTGTTTATTTTAATATATACTTCAAGCTTATAGTTAAGATGACAAAAAAGAAAATTACTTCTACATTTGGACCCCCCCAAACTCTTATTCCTGGTTCCGCCATTAGTGCCCGCAGTTGTTTACCTCTTTGGAGGGTTTTACTGTGTCAACAGATCTTGTTTTATGTGTGATGATTTTACTTTAGATGGTTTGGCAAATTGAATAAATCATAACGTCATCAAAGATTTGCAATTTCAATTAGGATTCAAGTTCTCACTACTAGCAAAATAACAATTACCCACGGATTTTAATCTGTGGGTAATAAGAATTTCACACACGGATTTCAGTGTGTGATAGCTTTTACACACAGTACACGCACAGATTGGTGTTACCGTGCGGTTTGGAGGGGGGGTAATGCTCATCTCACACGGATTATGTTGTCCGTGTGAAATACTCACGTGGGCCCCACTATCTTTCCATAAATATAAATTACTGTAATGAAACACAGTCTGTGTGAACAACTCTATTTCACACGGATTTCTGTAGCAAATGTTTACCTATCTCACACGAATTTCTGTGTCAAATATGTACTCATCTCACACGGATTATTTTGTCCGTGTGAATATTAGACGTGGGCCCCGCTGTCTTTCCATGAATATAAATTACCGTAATGAAATGCAATCCGTGTGAATAACTTCCTATCTCACACGGATTTCTATGTCAAATTCTTTTACCCTAACTCTCACTGATTTCTGTGTGTAAAAGTGATAGCATTTATAAAAAAATAAAAATAAAAATAAAAATCTGCTAATTAATTAGGAACCAATGAAAATTCTGCATTACTTGAAGATTCTGCTAATTAATTAGGAACCAACATAGCCTTTGTATACATATTACATTTGTGAGTATATAGTACGAAAGGAATACAAGATTTCTTCAACCACTGCTTCATAGAGCTAGTCGAAATGGGCAGTACCAGTTTTCCCTACACCAGTCAATATACAAAAATTATCATCAGTTTGTAATATCATCCCAAAGAACATAACAATCAGGTTGTCATAATACTTCAAATTCCTAACAAGGTTTCTAGAACCATATAATCAGTTTGTCATAATCCTACTTCCACAGCAAGCAAGAAATACACCAACAGGCAAGCAAGCAATACACAAATTTGTCATAATCCTACTCCTAACAGCAAGCAATACACCAATAAGCAAGGAATACACCAGTTTGTCATAATCCTACTCCTAACAGCAAGCAGCAAACAATACACCAGCAATGCATTAATGAAGCAAGCAAGCAAAACCAAATACAAAAAACACAAACTTGCAGCTTGAAACCAATACACCAACAAAAAACATAAGAGTACGATTAACCGAGAGAGAGAGAGAGAGAGAGACCTTGATTGAGAATTAGAAGACTAGAAGCGAACGGTTTTGCCTTCTCAGACCTTGATTGAGAATTAGAAGACTAGAAGCCAACGGTTTTGCCTTCTCCAGCAACCACTTCACCTCCTTGAGGCTTTGTCTAAGCTGTAGTTAGCAGCAAAGAGAGGATTCGTAAGTGACAGATAAGAGGAAGTAGTGAACGCACCAGCTCAAATGTTCGGCAGTAAAGAGGAAGGATAAGCTTGCACCATAGTGTAACGACCTAACCTAGGGATATTGCAATCTACATACTCAATTTGACTGAATTAAGGCAGAGATGAATCAAGAATATAAATGGGTATCTCAATGACAGATAAGGCAGTGATAAAAAGAGAAGGATTCCAGGATCTAAGCTGTTTTCAGCCATATATGATCAATGCTAGAAACTCACAATTGAGCAGTCAAAATAAACTCCAAAAGACATATAAGAAGGCATCCAATTCTTTGGAGCCGACTCAAACAAAGTCAAAAGTAGATTCAAAAGAAGGTCAAGGTGAATTTTTGTGGGCTTATGTATATGTCCCCAATCTTTATCTTCTTTTCTGGTCTCTTTCTTTAGTCATTTCCCTCTACAGATGCTTCTTAAAAGAACAAATGCACAAACTAACGGTGAAGCCTTTGCAGCAAGGTGATTCATATTGACTGGGATTCTATTACTGCTCATCTTTAAGAGAGATGGTTGATCACCCCACAGCACATTTCTCAATCTAAAAAACTCAGTAAAACCATGTCTCTGACAGAATCGTCCTTTGTACTATATATACAAGCTCCATGGGCTCCAGTACACTTCAATAACATGAATTCAGATCTTAAAACACTTCTAAAGACATACAAGCTACACACATGGGAGAGATATCTGTAATCACTACTAATTAACTATCTGTAACCACAACATGATAACATACCCAAACGAATCCAACCAAAGTGAAACTACTAATAAAGGGCAATGCATAAAGCAGCATTAAGCATCTCATGATTCTCATCCACCGACTCGAAAACCGGCCTACCCCAAACAATCAAAAGAACTAAGCTTAAAAAAGAACTAAGCATACCCTACCGGACTACCCCAAACAATCAAAAGAACTAAAGCATTCCATCATTTAATACTTGAGAAAGTTAAGCTTAAAAAATTCTTGTGTGGAGAAAAGTTCTTACAGTGACAAGCTCTTGTATCAACAAGGGACACAAGCCAGAATCAGCCAGCTCCTCAGCCAAAGTCCTCGCCATGAGATTGTGCAAACCAGCCCATTTAAGCATCTCATCCACCGACTCGAAAACCGGCCTCGTCTTTAAGCTCTCATAATACTTCAAGAAACTATTCACAGTAGTCTGCACCAGAAAAACCAAATCACAATCCAAATCACAAATCACACATCCGAAACACGCTAGGCACAAGTAGAAGTACCTCTACGAATCTATCCATTCTGACGAGCGAGTAGCCGTATCGGACGAACAGCAGCAGCGAATTCGCCAGCGAAACAATCCTGTTCACAAACGGAAGCTTGGACTTCACGCTCAAAGTCTTGAAGATGAACTTCTCCCCATCCCAAATTCCAAAACCCTCGGAATCATCTGACGGACTGTTGACGGTGAGGTTCAGCAGCCTGGTGTAGTTGACGGCGTAGAAGTTCTTGGGGTGGAGAATCGAGGTGCCGGCCTCGAAGAACTCGCCGGAGACGTTGACAGCGGCCATGCGTCCCTCGACGACGCCGTTTCGCTCGAACATTCGGATCGTGAGGTTGAGAGTGGGGGGAGAGTATTCGCGGAGGAAGTGGGCCACGGAAGCGCCGCCGATGCCGCCGCCGACGATGCAGACTGTGTCATCAGCTTAGGAAAGTGTGGGGAGGAGGAGCCAGAGAGAGATTCGCTCGAACATTCGGATCGTGAGGTTGAGAGTGGAGGGAGATATCAACGGTTTTGCCTTCTGTCAGCTAGCACTTCACCTCCTTGAGGCTTTGTCTAAGCTGTGGTTCGAAGCAAATAGAGGATTCGTAAGTGTATTGAGCTCGAAAACGGAAAGAGAAGCTCAGACCTCTGATAAGGCAGAATCGAATTGGGGAATACTCCAGCAACCACTTCACCTCCTTGGGGGAGATATCAAATTGTTGTTGCCTACGACCGCTTCCAGACCTCTGATAAGGCTGAATCGATTTGGGGGAGAAGGACATCGATACGCTTTAGGGGTGGGGGAGAAGGACATGGATCGATATGCGTCAGATTTGGATCAATTTGCTGGTTATAAGCGGAATTTCCACGGAAATCCGTGTGAAATACATTTACCTTTGCTACTGATATCCGTGTGTATGTAGCTCAATAATCCACGGAAATCCGTGTGTAATACTACTAGGGGAGGGAAATTGAATTTGTTCCAAAAAAGTGAGCGGGAAAAAATTTACCACGAAAATCCGTGTGAGATACATATATATTTACCACTGATATTCGTCTGTATTTATCTCAGTAATATATAACTGTCATGTTAATTATTGTGTACACGGAATTCTATCTCTATTCTATTTTTTCACACGGAATTTAGTAGCTAATTTTTCTTTTCACACAGATATCCGTGTCTACATTTCACACAGATATTCTTGCGTTGCTCATTTCACAGAGAATTCTGTATTAAAAACTTATTGTAACGGAATTCTGTAGCAAATAGAGTTTTCACACGGAATTCTGTAGCTAATGATTCTTTTCACATGGATTTCCGTGTTAACATTTCACACAGATATCCGTGTGTGTTACTCATTTCACACAGATGTCTGTACCAAAAACCGGTCAACCCTTTAAACGCTTCTACTTCCCTAAGGGGAGCCGACCCTTGAGGAGATAAAATTATAGAAATTTTTACATTAGTTGATATAGCTTCGACACATGAGAGCATGAGAGTTTACAGATCAAAAAAAATAAGTTATGAGTGGGCGGTTATGAGCATATTAGTTTATGTACTATTTAAGGTTTAGGATTGACCTACTAGATCGAAACTCAAACGACGACGAAATTAGCTGAAATTTTGAATAGAACCATTTATTCTTATCATGATAACATCCTACGGTCGATTTTGATAAAGTCTATTTCCTACGCATTGTTGCCTATGGAATGTATACTTTTCATTATAACTAATAAACCAGTTAAACAACATTGGTAGGCACATAAGATTTCGTTCGATCTAAACACTCGAAACTGGAAATCAATAAATTTGGCATTAGCTGTCTATTTATTGCGTATTAATAGGTATTGTGTGAAAAAATTAACCCGATCCGCCGTTATTTTGACATGAAATAAACCGGTCAACCCTTTAAACGCTTCTACTTCCCTAAGGGGAGCCGACCCTTGAGGAGATAAAATTTCTGAAATTTTTGCATTAGTTGATATAGCTTCTACCCATGAAAGCATGAGAGTTTACATATCAAAAAAATAAGTTACAAGTGAGCGGTCATGAGCATATTAGTTTTATGTAGTATTTAAGGTTTAGGGTTGACATATTAGATCGAAACCCAAACGACGACGAAAATAGCTGAAATTTTGAAAATAACCATTTATTCTTATAATGATAACATCCAACGGTCGATTTTGATAAAATCTATTTCCTACGCATTGTTGCTTATGGAAAGCATACTTTTCATTATAACTAATAAACTAGTTATACCACATTAGTAGACATATAAGAATTTTGTGCAA
>BDJD01000797.1:19033-43033 GCA_002564525.1 Rosa multiflora | reverse complement strand
ATCTGAAAAGTGAAAAAGAAAAATATATCCTCCCCCATTATATAAATAGGTAATGTCGGTCAGATTTGTCTTGTTTTTTGTATAGATGATATCACAGCGGATCTTTTATCACAACAACATCATCTCATAAAAGTCGTAGGTGGTATGTATTAACTTGTACATACGTATTGCTAAAGTTATCCACTTGTTATTAATTTGTCTACTTTATCTAGTTGGTGTATATGAGAACTTATTGCTCGTGTGTGACGGTATCAGATCGATATTATGGGATGCATGTTCCATAAAAGAGAAAAGTTCACATTAATAAACAATAACAAAAAATAAAAATAAAATAAAGCGGGTAGTTTACTAAGTAATATTAGGTACACATAACTCTTTTTTATTTTATTTTTTATTTATTTTTTTATAAAACCCATACTTTAAGACTAAGGTAATTAAGTTGACTGACAATATTGGTATCATGCCTATTTGTAGCGAGCCACGAAGGTTATACTTGTCCAATCTAATTGCTAACAAGAAAGTTAGAGATGTTAAACTAGTGAAAGTAAAAGTGAACAATGTCACAAGCAAAATTTTTTTATTTTATTTTATTTTATTTTAAGGGTTTTGGAACTCAGCCTAGCTGGGAGGCTCATTCCCACGCTCGGTTTTATTTATTATATTAATAGTAAAATTTTGCTTTGGGGGGGACATAGTACCTATACCCCGAGCTATAGATAAACAATAACTATAATGCTCATAGAGAACATCCTGTATAATAGCAGATGTCTCCCCCAACAAAACATCATTAATGGAATAACTACTAGCAAGGTGTGCAAGCCTATTTGCAATACTATTTGCTTCACGGTAAATATGTCGGATCAAACTTATTGGAAAACATTAAGATAATCTTTATAATCATCCAAACTACTTTGTCAAGTATACAAATTTGACTACACTTGCAACCAAATTCCCTTCATTACAAATGCGAGAAGATTGAAATTGCATATCCAACTCAATCTAAGCTGCAAAAGTACAAGATGTGGATAATGAGAACACATTCAAGGGAAGAAACCTACCAGCAAAAATTGTCTTTGACAGAGGATTGAAATATCTATCTATATGCCCTAGACATCCCATAATATATCTTTTTTTGAGATGCGCTAATACATCTTACTCGGGGAACTTTCATTATCCTTGAAATATCTTAGACATTGTCAAATATCTCTGATATTTATCGAAATTGTCTGTATAGTTTGATGCATTAATATCTAACTTATAAACAGAATTCTAGAAACATCATAATTCATTGACTTTTTCTGATTTGACTTCTTCAAAACAATCAACCCCATATGATCGTCTTGTCTAGGTCGTGACCAAAATTGGATCGTGTTCTGGTCGAACATAAGATTGTTAAGTCGTCGAAGGAGGCTCTACATTCTAGTTCTGCCTCAAATCATTTCTTATGGCCTTTCCATTTTATTTTATTTTTGCACTTTTATGTTTTAATATTTCATATATTTTTTTTTTGGATCAAATTATCTTTCTGATCACAAAAAAACTACTTGTTTGTGGGTCGAACTCAGGATGTCTCACTTACAAGAAGAGACTAATGTCATTATTAGACCAAATTGGTACTGGCAATCAAATACACTTATGTACTAATGCATTTTAAAAAAAAAAAAAATACTTTTGTACTTCGTACTTTTTAAGAGGTACTGTATAAATTTTATGTACTTTTGAACCCTAAAATATTATACATGATCTTTTATGTTTCTTATTGTTATTTTCATTCGTTTGTCGACTAGCGACAAGAGGTGGTCCTTTGATCTGGGCCGTTGTTTTCAATTAAATGGGTGGATCCGACGGTAATGGAATTAATACAAACCAAATTAAAAATAAAAGAATAAAAATTCAATGAAGTGAACAATAAAATTAACAATGAAAAATGAACAGTAAAAATTGATGAACAGTGAAACGTGAACAGTCTTGACTGGTCGAGAAACAAAAAAGGGTGGAAACCCATGTCCAGTGGCAGTGAACAGTAACTTGATTGGTCAACGCCTCGATTTTTCTTGACTACGGGTGAACTTGTTCTTAGGAGTGGTGAAAGAATACGTCACAAGTGAGTTTCGATAAAAACTACTTGTTGTTTGACCATTATGACAAAAAGGACAAAAAAACAAAAGAAAAAGGTTGAACAGTTTTGGTCCATTTACCAATTATCCACAACCTAAACAATTGCACAGCTCCACCACTCTTTTAAGTTTTTACTATATTATATTCATTAATTGATTGATCAATGATTATCCCATATATACTAGCCTTCTTCATACATGCTCTACATGTGTAATTGTTTTTTATTTGAGAAAATAAAAATAGTTACTGCAGAGAGAAAATAGTGGGATAATTTATTTTTAATTTTCATAATAAAAATATACTTTTTAATTGTCATATTTACCCTTATGAGTTAATTTATTCTCAAAGTTTTTTAATATTTCAAGGATAAATCTGTCAAAAATTTTAATTTTGACTAACAAAGCCTCTTCTCTTAATAATAGTATAGATGAGTAGTACGTATTGAGTCATGTTCACATATGTAGTCATTTCCCTACTCAGTTATATCACTGTCATTAGATATAAATCACATGATAATTAATAATAAGATCCAATAATAGAATTTTTTTTTTTCTTGATTCTCCACATTTAAATTTAGATCCAATAATAATTGAGTATAACTGAGTAGGAAATTTATCTAGTAAGAGAACATGATTGAGTACGTATTAATTAAGTCCGAAGTGCTTATTTGGTTTACAAATTAAAATTAACCAATTAATTATTGTTTAAAGCAATATCCGATAAGTCCAAATCATAATCAATGATTTTACTATTGATTGAGAATTAGAACGTATACGATAATGACGCCAGTAAGGCGGTAACTATGAGTGTTCGATTTCTTGCTTTATATCACAACAGTTAAGTAGCTAGCAAGTGACTTTCATCCAACCTAACTAAAGAGCACTACAGATTATAGGGTTTAATTATCAGGTTCCCTCTTGCTATAACTGGAAATATTTCCCAATAAGCAAGAGCCTCAACTTAGCTCAGTCATCCCTATGTTTTATATATTAGTACCTCTCTTTGATAATTACTTATCATTACATAGCCTCAATCAAAGGGAGCTTTCTATTTTGTCGGGCCGTTCTCAGAAGTCTTTCAAACGCCAATCTTTCTCTGGGATCGTTAGTTACCACAAAGGCTTTCCGTAACCCAACGTCCCACATAAATAATGGCTACCGAGTTGTCAGATTAAGTTCCTTGATAGTTACATAGTTATGCTTCCATAACCATACAACTCCATGTGGCTATCAATGAATGACGTTAAAAAACTGTTAGTGGAGCAAATAGGCAATTTTGTTGTTGAAATTGGGTAAATATATATATATATATATATATATATATATATATATATATATATATATCCAGAGCGAGGTTAGAGTTTAGGGTCACTTTTCGGTCGCATATCCACATCTCAAACATTTAATTTCTAGGTACTAATGTATAGATCATCTCTGCAAAATTTCAGCCAAATTGATGGTCGTTAAGACATTGATAACTACCTTAAAGCTAGTACGGTTTAAGTTGGACAAATTCAGTTCGTCCATTGGTTTAAGCGAGTTAGATACCTTAAAAACCATCAATTTCGTTGAAATTTTGCAGAGATGATCTATACATTAGTACCTAAAAACTGAACGATTGAGATGTGGATATGCGACCTAAAAGTAACTCTAAACCCTAACCTCGCTCTGAAATTTCACAGCGGGCCTCGCTCAAGATAGGATATATAAATATATATATATATATATATATATATATATATAGTTTGGTATTGCGGTCAGGATAGTGGTAAAATAAATCAGAGGTTAAAATAATAAGTTTGGTGTTTGGTAGCATTACTTTCAAAGTACTGTGTAAATAAAAAGCATTATGTTTGGCAAATTATTATATCAAGTTTCACGGTTGTTTGTAATGACAAAAGTAGACATTAACAGATAGATAGGCATTTATGTATTTCCCAATTAGCTTTGATAATCTTTGAACTTCTTCCCATAGAAAAACATTAGAAAAGCCAAATCGAATTATCTTTTTGTTGGATAACAGTGGAAGCGTAAAATAAGAAAAATTGATTTGGGATAGGGAGATATGATGCTTGAATGATACACGTACAATATGGGAGATGTACAGTCCAAAGACATGTACAGAGTTCCTAGAGAGAGATATGGAGAAGACTCTCAAAATACCTGATAAATGAATTCACTCTTATGATACTTCTACAAAATACTCCTTTACACCTTACTTAACTAAACTAGCCTTCTTATATAGGGGTACACTAGACAATGCCATAATTATGACAATTACAACAGACATAAGTGTAAGACCGTTACAATAACCTTAAACCTTCTTAACTCTTAATGAAGTCACTAACTCTCACAATTATTCTCATCATAATTCTCACCATTATTTTCACCATAACTCTCAACATAATTCTAAATTAATGTTATTTCCAACACTTTCTAATTTTCTTAAAACAATGCTACGGAAATTATGATGTGAAATCCAAAGCAACATTCTCTGTTTTTTCTTTCTTTCCAATTCTAGACAAAAATTGAACAATCTCGCAGTTGTTCCATAAGTTATCACTCTATGAATAGTTGGTTGAGTGCCCCGGAAATCTAAAATCAAATGAATTTGTAAATTCATGACAACTTTGAGACCAAATGACTTGTTTGTTGGTGTCTTAATTTGTCTTCATATCCATGGCCATTGAAATAAATGATAAGAAGAAGAAAACCCCGCCAAGAAGATTCAAATCACTGAGTAAATCAAAAACTACCAAATCAATTAGATTACGAGCGAGACTAACAAGGCCATAAATAAATAAAAACAATTATGTAAAAAGTTTTTAAAAATAACTCCAATGAGGTATTTATACCTGACGATTCCTCCGCAACAGATTTTGGTTTTATTTTCCAGTATTTAAATATCTCTGTAAAAAAGAAGAAAGATTTTCTAATTGATAAAGAATTGGATGAGAATTGTTACTTGATTAGTAGATAGTAAATAATTGATAAAGAATTGGATGAGAATTGTTACTTGATTAGTAGATAGTAAAATATATAAATATATTTTAGGGCCATTGTCGTCTCCGTTATGAGGCTGGTGCGAGGCCGGATTCCTCGATCGACCTTCTTGTTCCGGTCAAGTAGTTTGCGGTGGATGTCTGGGAGGTGAGGGAAGGGGAGTTCACGGCGGTTGGCTGTAACTGGTTTGCTCCTCGATGGCCCGTTCGGTGGTTTGTATTGCAGGTTCAGAGGCGGCTGGGCAGTGACTCTTTGAGGGCAGCGCGGCCTAGGTATGATCTGATTGGCCCGATCTGGTTTGGATCGGTGTTCTCCACGACACCTCTTTTTGGCTCGATGACGCTTGTGCTTCTCCATGGTTTGAATGCGATATGTGTTACTATTTCTCCAGAGCGCGACAGCTATGGCGGGTTGACGAAGGAGGGGCGGCGGAGAGGGTTGAGCAGCATGGCGAAGGGTTTGGTGACTGGTGCAATGGTGGGGCTGGGCCAAGCGTGGCTGACAGTTGGTGGGCCTCCTCTCTCCTGGTTTACTGCTTGGGTTTGGGCCCTTTTGTTGGGTCTGACCTGGGCTAGCTGTTTTATTTATGTTTATTGTTTTATTTACAGTAGTTGCTTCATTCTGTCGTGTCTTTGGCGTGTAATAAGTCCCTGCATAGTTCTGGTAGGGCTAGTTGGGCTGAATGCCTGTGTGTGCACTCTAAGTGCCTTATCTAGCCTAGTGAGGTGGCGTTCCATTGTTAAATGGTTGCACCCTCCTAGTGGCAGGATGAGGATGAAACTGAGTGTCATCAGATCTCTTCGCCGGCGGCAATATAGTGGGAAAGCTGCGTTTGTGGTAATTATGCTTCGTTGTAATTGAGTTATCTTTCCGGTATGTCACCGCTATATCAAAGCAAATGGAGTAGCCAATAGTGCACTCTTTGCTAATTGGTGCTTATTTGAATACATGTATTTTGTAGAGACTCCAGATATCATTTCAAGACGTACTCTAGATGCTTATGTAATCAGGGGTTTAGGCTCAATGTCCCCCCCCCCCCCTTGTATTTGGTAGTTTCATTAATAGAGGCTTGAGGGCAGCGGCACTAGCCATTCTTTAAATATATATATATATATATATAGATATATATACACATATTTTTGATGTCACCGTTACTTAAAAGTTTGTAAGTAAGAAAACAAATATAAATTATTAACTATAATTAATTATTATATGATTGATGTCATGAAAGATCAAGTTACAATTGGTGATGATGAAGCTCAAAGAATCTAAGTGCAGTAGCATTGAAAGGATAGGACTGTATGCAAGTCCCCTGTGTTTGATCTGGCCGGGTAGAAGACGAGAGGGAGATGATGCAAGAGAACTAAACTTCTCTGTTACTAGAGGGTAAAATAGGAAAATTAAAGTATGGCTGAATGATACTTAAATAATAACAAAATACTACATAATAGGTATACATTGCATATTTAAAAAAATCAAAATTGGGGCACGGGACCCATCGTGCCCCTTCATCCCTCCGCCCCTAATTCCATAACCCTAAGGAAGAAAAACTGGAAGATTAAGAAATTATGTTCATCGAAAAAAAAAATTGAGAAATTATGACCTTTTGGAGTAATTCAGAAAAACAAGCCTTCAAGAATTGAAGAAGGAAGAATTAGAATTGGATTGTGAGATGCTAGATTCACTTGACTGTACTTGACAAGAGATCATTGAGCACAAAAGAGGATGAAACAAGAGATCACTAAGCACCAAAAAAAAAAAAGAGTTTGAAAACGATGAAATGATAGGATATGTTGAAAAAATAAAAGTGTCATTTTGAGGAGTGTGAGGACATTCTCGGTCTTGAGAAAGTTTCATTAACTTCCTTACGGCTCCGCGTGTTGTATAATTAATCAATTTTTCAAAAGCAACCAAGAGGATGCTTTAAAAAACCACGTTTAAAAAGTTATTGCACCTGTAATAAGCACTTTTATTTTCTTACCAAACACCTTAACAAATCAAAACGGTAATAATAAGTGATTTTTTTTTTTTGCCAAATCGTACGGCCAAACTAGGCCTAAAAGGTGTAGTACCCTTTGCTAGTTCTTCCCATGAGGATATTGTATCTTTAGAGGAGCCTCCATTACTTAAGACATGCTTTTAGAGCATTTATGTAATATTTTACAAAATACAGGCATTATGTCCTCCGGAACGTATTAGTAATGAGGCAGGTCATCCAAATCATTAGGAGTTATTTACCAAATTGCCAATACAGGATAAATGTAGAATAAGAAAGAAAAAAAACTACACAAAAAGTCTAATTTTTTACTAAATAGTGTTCAAATTCATACTAGAGTGATGGTGTTGGTGTTCACAACGGTGATGTCCCTGTGATTTCTTTGTTCTTGGTTAGATTTTAGCTGGTTGGGTTGTGTTTGTTTATGTTTGTTTTTTCCGTTTCGTTTGTAATCTTCGGCCCATGTTTTTGGGTGTACTGTTGACTGTTCTATGTTTGTTCAGCCAAAAAAAAAAATTCATACTAGAGTGAGTTTATCCCAAGGCATTGCATGAAGAGAATGTTGAGAGTTGATCTCACGTTAGGAATGCTAAATAACAAACAATCTATATCTTTACTGATTTTAGTTTAGATATGATGCTCTTGTTAAAAGTACATCTACATTATGCAATGTGATCACATTGAAGGAGCATAGTCCTGCACAATTGGCGTTGCTCAGTAATAATTTTAGTAGCAATAGTTTTCTTAAATATGAAGCAAAACATGATTTACTAGGTTGTCAAGCAATTATCTTTGAGATAAAGAAATTTTTTTCTATTTTATTTTGTAATTTTCAGATTTTGAATTTTTTGTTTTAATCCGCGTCCTCACATGAGCCACTAGTTGGGTTGCTCAAGTAACAAAAAATTCTCATATCGAGAACATTTCAGGTACGAGTATGACAGGTAAGGTTGGCAAACAACAAGAGGATAACTTTTCTTGGAAAGATAGGTGGGCATGTCGTAGTCCAAGAAATGACATGACTGGATCGAATAACTCGCTCTAATATTATGATATACAGTGGAGAAGTGCGACCCAAAATTAATTGATATGTTGCACTGATATTCTCCTTCACTTAGCCACATCTAGTACTCATTAAGTGTGGGGTTTTATTACAAAAGTTTTAGGTAGAATAATAATTATTATTACTATTATGTTGTAGAGAAACTGAAATTGAGAGGAATTTGCTGTATATTCTCATTGATAATGTCACGCCTCGAATTTTGAATAAAGAAAATTCAAATCCGAAACGCGAGAACAAACACAAGAAAACACATACAGAAAATTTTTCATTTAAACTAAGTAACAAACAAACTGAACTCACAATGTCAATATCGACTCGTTCTTTAGAGTCACATATTACATTACAGATAGTTTACAAATCAAACTGAATGACAATTCAGTAAGTAAACACCCCCGAATTTTGAATAAAGGAATTCAAATCCGAAACGCGAGAACAAACAATCACAAGAAGACTCTTAGAAAAATTTTCAAATAAACTAAGCAACAACCAAACTGAACTCACAATGTCAATATCGACTCGTTCTTTAGAGTCACATATTACATTACAGATAGTTTACAAATCAAACTGAATGACAATTCAGTAAGTAAACACACCCACCACAACTCACTACCCAGCGGAAGACTTAAAACTAAGAGCACCATTCCACGTCCATGCCATCGAACGTACACCTCAGCTTTGATAATGATCACTCGATAAACAAACCTGCACAAAAACCCCTACACCATAGAATAGTGCACCGGGAATGAACAAAACAAACCCGGTAAGCTTTTCAGCCCGTATGAGTAAACTCAATTAAAGTGACTCACGTCACGCATGCTTATAATTTCTCAATTCGTGAGATAATTAAAGCAACAACATTTACTTTCACAAAATACATGCTTTCACCATCTTAGTCTAACAAAATCAATAACCAATTATCACAACAAAAGCATCAAGTTCAAATAAATCTTTATCATGCTCAATAATTTCAACCCAACTAAAAACCCACATGCTCTTTCTCTCAATTCATTTTATCTCTTTTCCCACAAACTCCAATTACACAAATAACTCCAAATATGTTAAACATTTTACGTCCCCACAATCTAATAGATCACCATTCCTTTGCCTCAACGGCACAACCACTAGGAGATTACATTAAAGTCAAACAAAAGAAATCATAGTAATCCCTGCATATAGTTTAGTTCAGGAGATTACATTAAAGTCAAACAAAAGAAATCATAGTAATCCCTGCATATAGTTTAGTTCAGGAGATTACATTAAAGTCAAACAAAAGAAATCATAGTAATCCCTGCATATAGTTTAGTTCAGGAGATTACATTAAAGTCAAACAAAAGAAATCATAGTAATCCCTGCATATAGTTTAGTTCAGGAGATTACATTAAAATCAAACAAATGAAATGAAAAATAAAGTAGATAAAGAAATCACACGATAGAAATGAAAAGAAATATATAAATAAATAAATAAATAAATCAAACACTCACGCTAAAACCAAGAATTCACCCTTCGATTCTGAATACACAATCTCACAAAATAACTCGTTTCAATTGTAGCCCGTCACCGCCTAGGGTTATGGCATCCAATATTCTCCTCAATCGTAGCTCGTCACCCGCCTAGGGTTATGGCGTCAGACTTACTTACTCAATTGTAGCATGTCACCGCCTAGGGTTATGGCATCCAATACCCTCCTCAATCGTAGCCTGTCATCCACCCAGGATTATGGCGTCTGACTCACTTATTCAATCGTAGCCCGTCATCCACCTAGGATTATGGCGTCCGATCCCACTTACTCAATCGTAGCCCGTCATCCACCCAGGATTATGGCGTCCGATCCCATACCCTCACACTAGTCACCACACATGTATTCACACAGCTCGTCACATAAAATTGTTTCCTTATCTCCCATAACCTCAACAAATAGCAAAACTAATTCCAAATAATATGTTCTCGTCTCCAAGCTATCATCAAAATCGAATCCCACATGCTTAATAAATTCCCCAAATCATGACTCAATCAAGTCATACAAATCGACACAACAGTCAATAATGATCCAAGTCTCTCATGGACAATAAATGAAAGGATCACACTTTACTCTATTACTCTTTATCAACATCAACTCAACAATATATGATAATTTATATCTTCAAGAGAAATGCTCGGAATGATAAATCAATCAATGAAATCAATACTTCACCCAATGTCATATCATCCAATATATATATTCCACGTAAATATATATAAACGTAGTCACCTACACAGGAGTGACTACTAATACCAACTATAGTTCACACGAAGTAAAAACCGAGAAATTCATTTCTATATAATTAGAACCTCATTTTCTTAAAATCATTTTTCAAACATAACAATTAAATGTAATTAATGAAATTTCGTTCGTAAATGAACCATGTGAGATTTACTTACCTCAAATCTTGCTGCGTCTTCTTAACAGCTCAAAATACGATTCACAATCACAGCCGTCCGCCCAAACAAAACCGTCAATCACCTAAACAAAAACGATCCTACCTTAGCAATTGATTCATAACACACTTAAAAGACGATCCAACGGTCAGATCATCGCCCATGACCACACAAAGTCATTGGGACAGTCATGCGATTATTATAACAAAATTACAAGTAAATCAGACGGTCCGATCTTCATAGATCACAAATCAAACGATCGAAATTGTAAAATTCATAACTAAATCATACGATATCCAAAAATTGCGTATAATACATCGAAATGATCGTATTGAGATGTAGAATCTAAAAATGTACAGAAACTATGTTTTTTGACCCCCGAAGGTGCCCGGAAAGAGCCGCCGGAGTTAGTGGCAGAGCCGCCGCCGATCACCACCAATGGTGTCGGGGCCGCGCTGCTCCTCTTCATCTCATCATGCTTATCAAATAACTCTTAAGGCATGACATCAAAAAACATCAGGAAGGGATCAAAATCTACCTAAGAAGCTATGGTGGCCGGAAAATTTCCAGAATCCGGCAGGTACTCCGATCTACGTAAGAACTTCAACAACTCTTTTCGATTCCTTCTGGAGATTTGTTCAGAAACTCAAGGCCAGTTCACCAAGCCAAGAATCACAAGAAATGGTCGACTGTAACTCGAGATGTCTGGGTTGGAAGGTGGTTTTTCGATCTAAATCGGGGCTGACTTCCAACCGTCGTCACGGGCAGGGCCGTAGTGTAAGGACGCTACTAGGGGCTTTAGGAAGTTGAGGCGAGCTCGTGGATGAAGTTTGGTGAGGATTGGTGGTCGATAGCTCGAGTTATCAAGCTTGGAACAAAATCGGGGTTAAACCGGACAGAGCTTCCCGCCGCCGTTTCCCACAGTGCCGAGGAGCAAGGCTGCCTCAGGAATCTGCGCAAGGTCAAGGCGGAGCTGTAGGAAGTGGTTTGGTGTGGTTTGGTGGCCGGAGGAGGAAGAAATCGCCCAGAGATCACTTTGCTCTGTTTTCGGCTCGGGCTCGGGAGAGAGAGAATGAAGAAGCTGAACAGTGCGGCCGACATAAATGGAAACCCTAAATTTGGAAACTTTCCATTTATATATATACCCAAAATAGAAACACTTCCAAATGCAACAACTTCTTCATACGAACTCCGATTCTTGCGTTCCGCATATGCACGCACTCGTATCAATGAGATCTACAACTTTCGTGAAGGAAGTTTCCTCAAATTCTGTACGTATAAAAAGTCGACTTCGTAACCCCCCTAAAATGTGCCTTTCGAATAATTGTTCGCCCGAAAATAACTTCTCTCCACCCTCGAACCATGAAATCGTACTAACGAACACTTTATTAATTCAAGGAAATTCCAAGACATTAATAACTTTTTTTTGGGGTCTTACAGATAATAGGGGCTTCTTTATATAGAGGATTAGAATGCATAGAATTCAAATCATACAAGGAAAGTAATCATACATTGAATAGGAATCTAGATCCTTCTAATGTAACCCTATTTCCACTAGGTCAAGTAACCTAGAGTTTGGGTTAGACACAGAATAGAGATTTACTTAAACATTCGCCCTTGTGTCGCCCAAACGCGGTGCTTCTCTTGTTGCCTCGCTAAAAAACCTTGCCTAGTAACAAAAATCCAGTGGAATAAAAATAACCTTGGTCGAATGAGAAAAAGAGCACAACACACCCTTCACGTTTCGAGACCATACATGTAGACATCTCCCCCTGGTGTCTGTATCTCCCCCTGATGACTACGGTCATGGGAGTTCGGATAACTTCGCAAACGATGCTACCAACATGTTTCTCGAAAGTGGAATTTAGGCAATGACTTAGTGAGCAAGTCTGTCATACTGTCCTCAGATCGAACCTAGTTCACCTTGATCTTGAGGAAAGACTGTTGTTGCTGATTATTCTTGGTGTTGTCACTTTTGATGTAGCCTTGCTTCATTTGTTCAAAACAAGCAGCATTATCCTAAATGCTCGTAGGCTCATCTGTGGTAGACTTCAAACCATAATTGTTCGAACATGCGTAATTATGGATCTAATCCATATACATTCACGAACCACTTCATGAAGAGGAATAATCTCTGCATTATTCAAAGATATAGCGATTATGGTCTATTCTGTAGACCTCTAAGATATCACAGTCTTTACCCATAGTGAACACATAACCCATTTGCGAAAGACCTTTGTGAGGGTCAGAGAGGTACCCAACATTAGCAAAACCTTCCAAAACGCTAACGTTGTTTTAGGATGGGGAGAGGGGACGCATGCTAGAGTTGATGGCATTCCTGGTGTGTGATGGGTCCGAATCCATCATCTCTCTGTAGGGATAGAACAAGCCCATATCAATCGTACATCTCAAGTACCGAAAGATATCTTTTACACCAATCCAATGGCGTTGCGTTGACGCAAAGCTATATTTAGTTAACAAATTCACAACGTATGAGATGTCCGGTCTTGTGCATGGAGCTAAGTACAATAATGTGCCTATTATACTTATGTATGGCACTTCCGCCTCTAGCACTTCTTCGCTATCATCGTTCGGACTAAAAGGTTCCTTTTTAGGATTAAAACTACAGACGATCATGGGAGTGCTTGAAGGCTTGACCTTGTCAAAATGCCTAAGCATCTATCAATGCAATGCTCAAGTTCCAAACCGAGACATAATCATGTTCTCCCAAAATCTTTCATCTCAAAATCGGATTTCAAGTGTTCAGCGGTTTCCCTTAACTTTTGAAGGGCTTCCAATGAAGATCATGTCCAACATGAACCGCGATAGAATCCTAAACTTGTTATGGAAACGCGCGGGCAAATCCCTTCCTAATCAAGTAGTCACTTTAGTGAGCATTTCAACCTTACTGTAAACGCGCTTCGTGGTCTAGAGCCACTTGACTTGGGTAAATGAAGTTCACCATGAACCTTCATATATATTCCGTATCTAGATCCCCATAGGGATACGTAGTGACCAAATTTGTAAGCTGCATGTTTAATAATTTAGAAACTACCAACCTGACAAGGTAGTGGAGTACAATGACATCTATTACCAGAGAATATGTCTCATCGTAGTCGATTCCAGGGCGTCTTGTGAGAAGCCTTGCGCCATAAGGTGAGATTACCATCTCTTTTTCTCATCACGCATTCTAACGAAGTTCCATTAGTCAATAGGTTTTATGTTAGGAGGTGTTGGCATCACGCGCTCGAAAACCTTCCTCTTCGTTAGAGAATCCATCTGAACCTGGAACGCATCTTTCCATTTAGGCCAAATTTCTCTACATTGGTATTTATTCATCAACGGAGCGTGGTTCGATATCATCGGAGTCAACAAACTCATGCGCAATGAAATGCGCTACTACATCATCAATGATGATGAATATCGCACGTCTCTTGTACACTAGTGTAATTTTCATAGAGCTCTATATCCTCAGGAATAGGTTCTGACGTCAAGGCGTTCCCCAATGATAACCATAACCCGGAAGATTCTCATGTGACGGATTTTGAGTTTTGATGATCAAAGGATTAGGTTGTGCCAAGGTATCGTTCGAACCCACAGTCTTCCCATGCATCTTAGTTGGGGCCATGGCCAATAAAGCCAGAGTGCCACTCTCTTTGTAGTTGGCGCCCTGCCTTCCTCCGTGTAGGGTAGCGCTATGTCCTCTTGTAGGGATGTCCTTCCTTGCAGGCATGTTTGCAGAGTATTTGTGTGATCTCGTCACTTTAACAAGGATCGAGATAAGACATAGTTGGGATAGATCAAGACAATTTCTGTCGTTCCTGTTGAACATTTGTGTTCTTATCTCCCCCTAATGACGGGAAGATTGTCTCCTCAAAGTGACATCCGCAAATCTAGCGGTAAGGAGATCGCCTTGCAAGGGCATTTAAGTGGCCGACGATTGTTGGAGTTTCAAATCCAACTGAGTTGCCCATTCATCTGTAAAGACCTATCATAGTGCGCTGTGGCGGAGCAATTGGCACATAAATAGCTCACTCAAATGTGCGTAAGTATAAAATACTTGTACCCAGTCACTAGTTATAACGCAGAGATACATTGAGTGGTGGTAGGTCGTAGACGAATTAGCATAGCTGCATGCGATATTGCATCACCCCAATCAGATATAAGGAGATTGGTGCACATTACCAATGTTCGGACTACCATCGTAGTCGTTTCCGCGAGACCATTTGGGTGTGTACATGGGAATGTGATGTCCAACATCAGTCCCATTGCAATAACCATCGAAAGTCTTCGATGTAAACTCTCTAGCATAGTCAAATCCAATTGAATGAATATGATGATCTGGGGAGTGAGCCCGTTGTCATATGATATGTGCTAGGAGTGTAGCATAAGCAGCATTACAAGTGGACAATGGCACAACACGTGACCAGCGTGTTTGCGTATCAACCAACATCGTGAGATATTTAAACGTCCGCAAGTTGGTTGAATCAGTCTAAAGAATTCCCACATATTCTATGTAAGAACAGAATGAGTATTGTCATATTCTTTGCATAGGATGGTCTCAGTCTTAACTTCCTTTAAGGAACGGGCTTTGCAAAATGAGCGAGGTGCCTTAAAAGTAACCAATGAGGAGTTTGGTTAGGCATGAGCATCTGTAGCGCTATTAGAAGCAAAATGTGTGACTACATCACCTATCATGACGTTGGAACCATAGAAAGTGGCATCCATGGAGGCATGGCCATGGTTGGCGCCATTTATGGCGTTGTCACAAAGGACTTTCACGACCCTACAACGGCAAAGGACAGCGGCAGCGCCAAATGAAGCGGTAGCGGCGGTCACACTAAGTCCGGGAATCAATTTTCAATTCTTGCTTCGTTTCGCTCAAAAGAATGGATGTCCCTGTGAAGTCTTTAGTAGATGGATCATCATATCATGACTAGAATGATCTATCCTGTCGTGACAAAGCCAATATGTATCTAAATCCAAGAGATCTTCTCTCATAACTTTATTGGATTTAATAGCTCGAATAGTGACATAGAGCCACTAGAGAGACACATAAACTTCTCTAAGATACGCCTTTGTTCACAATCGTTAGAGGCATTGCAAAGGAACTCATTTTCGTTTTCTACATGCATTTTTCATGGAATCCGTTGGCTATTCATAGGTGTGTTTTACCTTAGGAGCGTAGAGAGTTACTGTGACAGTAATCAAGGTGATATTTGGCATGGGGAACTTGGGCTATTCCATGTCCTTGAATTAATATTGATGGCCCAGCCATAGTAGTCACAAAGTCAATGCTCAGAATCAAAATAGAGTCATAATGAAAAGAACTCAATATTTTATTCATAAGCCAACAGAGTTACATCATTGTCTCTTTGACCAGAGAAAATCTAATCCAAAATGCTAGCTAATGCAAAACAATGGTAGTCGTCTAACTTCTTTCGGTAAGTCCAAAATAAATGTGACCAGGTGAGTAGAGAGATGTCAGTGGAGCAAACCTCGCTTAAGTACCACTAATCTCATAACCTTCCTAGACATAACACTTACTTTTGGTGAGCCTACTTTGAAGAAAGACTAAACCATTGGCATCTACTACAAAAATATATGTGGCAATTGCCTATTACATCTCTTGAAAAATAAAGACTTAAACAGAAGTGGCGATCTATTGATCCCAACCAGATTTGTAGTCTTCAACCCTTCACTCTAGATCATCTCATTGATCTTCTTGTTCCACATAGTGAGCTTCTTTGCTTCACAATATGCTTTGTAAGCTGTGACAATTTCTTTATGAGCTCTACAAATGTGTGCCCAATGACCGGATACTCCACATCGAGAACATTCATTTCTTTACTCAGACTCCATTGATTGAGGCACTTTGAAAGCGTCATTTAGATGGCTCTTAGTATTGGTGGCGCCACTATCATGGCCAGAGGCAATGCCTCCCTCTCCCTTTCCATTTTGACCTCTTCGGTTCCGTGTTTGCCTATTATGGCGGTTACCTTCCCGAGTAGAGTGATTATATGGACCAGAACATCCAGAAGTATCTCTGAGATTAGGGTTTCGCTCTTGGCTCCTTCTCTTAGGGGCGCGACTATAATTGGACTTCATAATATGCTCTGTTTCCATAGATCTTGAATTATAGTTCTTCACAAGGATGTTGTCATGCGTTTTAGCGACATTCATAGCTCCAATAAGCTCATGAAACCTTGTGATCCGTCCTGCAGTAACATCTATTCGATAGTTCTTAGCAACCATCAATGCAAAGACGGGGAAGATAAAGAGAGTCTTCTCAATCAACTTCACATCTATGATCTCTTGACCATAAAATTCCATTAAGGATTTAATGCGAACTGCTTCCGAGTTGTAGTTAAGAACTGACTTGAAATCACAGAAGCGGAGGCTTTGCCATCTCACTTATAGGTCAGGAAGCGGGGAGTCATGGACGTTGCCAAATATTTCTTCTAGTGAGACCCACAGCCTTCTAGGGTCTTCTTTATTCATACACTAGTACTGGAGCGAATCATCCATATGACGAGTCATTAGGATGATGGCTTTCTCCTGATTTGCCTCTAAGGCTGCTCTATTTGCTTCCAAAGCTTGAGCTTGCTCAATAGTTAGCACATCCTGGCTAGGCTCGAGAATCATATCCAAGATTCCATCGGCCTTGAGATGCTGGCGAACTTCACGAACCCACCTGTGATATCCAGAGCCAGTTGTTCCCAATGGAGCGAAGGCCAGTTTGTTCAGGTTATTCATCCTGAAAGAGAACAAGAAATTAAGGTCAGTGTCGGAGCGAAAAAGGCTACCACGAAAACAATAGAAATTTCTGAGCGTAGTCGCTTCCAAGAAATCCTATTCCAAGAAGAATTGGATTAGATCGAAACAATGATGTGTTTGTGGTCAATCATAACATCTCAACAAACTCTAAGTTTAGAGGACTTTATAAGCTCCAAGCTTGGAGTGAGCACGAACCCCCACAGTTCAGCTATTGGTCTCCCCTATGAAGAAGAAAGGGGGGTAGAAAAAGGGAGGTTGCAAGTCCCCGAGAAAAAGAAGAGAAAAAGAGGAAAAACTCAAAATCGGGAACTTATAGTAGAACATACCTCTTAGGATTGCGGAACGTATTTGGTCCTTATCGTAGGATTGGAGACGAGCTTCAGTCCTAGTGCAAGCAAGCAGACTTGTAGGATTGCAGCGTGGTCGCAGAGTCGCGGGGTCGCCGAATCTCGAAGTCGTGGGGTCACAGAATCACAGATTCTCGTGGTCGTGAGGTCGAGTTGCGATGACACTTGATCGCAGGGTCGCAGTGTCGCTGGTGAGTCGCGGTTGCTAGGGCAGAAGGCAAGCAGGGCTTGTGGGCGCTGCAGGGGCAGCGAGGCTAACTTGGTACGGTTAGCGTTGAGTTGCAACGCGGGGACTGCGGGGGCAATAGTAACGTAGGCAAGGCTAATCCGGTGGAGCTTGATCAATTTCTAGGGTTTTGGTTTCTAAAGCTAGGGTTAGGTCTCGTGCTGATAACGTGTTATAGAGAAACTGAAATTGAGAGGAATTTGATGTATATTCTCATTGATAATAGGGGCTTCTTTATATAGAGGATTACAATGCATAGAATCCAAATCATACAAGGAAAGTAATCATACATTGAATAGGAATCTAGATCCTTCTACTGTAACCCTATTAATACTAAGTCAAGTAATCTAGAGTTTGGGTCAGACACATAATAGAGATTTACTTAAACATATTACATATTATTATGAAGAGCTTGGATGGACAAGGAAGAGATCATTTCTATCCTCATGTATCAATAAAGAAAAACGAAAATACAATAGACGGGTTCGAGCCAAACCTCCTAAAAGAATATATATGCACACAAAACATGATAGATAACAAAATGAAATTTAGGCCAAGAGATCACTATTATACGAAAATATAGGTACAAGGATGAAAGGAGAATTGAGTCCCCAATATAGGCTAAATCAAGCTCACAGAAGTAGCACCAAAATTCACTGGACATTGACAACTTAATTAACCTCAAGAAGAATCTAAACTCATATGAGGAAAACAGAATAAACATTTGCGCCATTCAAGGTGAAACAACCAAAGACGCGCGTAAATTATGAGAGTAGTGAAGAAAAACAAGATGAGGAGAGGGTACACTTACAACCAAACATGTTTCCAATTTGATTCAAATTAATTCAACGGCCTTATTTTTAGTCATCATCTCTATTACGATCGAGCTCAGATCTTCAAGATTAGTAGAGAAAACATTAAGAACACCCATTTATAAGTTATTTTCTTTTCTTCACTAACATACTCTGAGTGGCACAGCCCACATGTCAACCGAATTATGGAGAAGTGCAATCGGAAGAGCTACACGTTTCAGCTAGCCAGTAGTTGATGATGATTGGCACACGTAATTGACCATCTTAAAGAGAAAAAGAAACCGATCAAACAAGTACGTAGGTATAAAGTATGGTGAACTATTCAATTAACATGAAGGAATGACCATGTGGGGAGTATTATGTCTGGTGTGTTCTACTTGTTGATGGATATTAAGGGTTTCAACTCATATTTAGATTCAAATATAAGAACAGAGGATCATGAGGCTATAGGAATGAAGTCATGAACTAGTGGATGATCATGTAGACAAATAAACTGGTCCAATTGCCTGAGAATGGAAAGTTGGCAGGCAGAAGGACTACACAAGTTGACCTTAAATGGAAATCAACAACGTACGTCGGCCTGCTGTTGGAATGCTGATTCATCACCACTACTCTTTTCCATTTTGAAGACATAGCCTATTGGATCCACTACGCATGTACTGTACGTTTAGGATGCTTGTAAATGTACCTAGCAAACTAGATCCTAATACACCAACAATTAATATAGTTGTAAATATTCTTAAATATATCAATCAACTTCTCCAAAATATCCAACTTCAGATCTTGCATACCCAACCCAACTCAGCGTCTAGGTGGACTTTATTCGGATATAGTATTCAACACTAACTGAAATGCAAAATGATTGTACCCGCAGAGTCAAAAGGGACTCATAAAAAAACTATTCAATTATAGTCTTTTTTTTTTTTTAGATGAATGGAGTCAACCTTTATTAGCAGTACAATAACGACACACTATTCTGGGGTCGACAATAAGAATCGTTATTTAGAATACACTACAAAGCACACCTCTAAAAGAGCAAACTGCCTAGCACACCCACTTTTTAGGGTTAAGCCCAAAACAAAGAAAAGTAGATCCCCAAAGATGGGTAAAGTAGAGAACATGGTTTCTCTTTTCTTTGCGATCTTTCCCACTCAAAGTAAAAAAAAAAACATCCTTTTTTTTTTTTTTTGATAAAAAGAGAAAAGCCCAACATTGCACTGAATATTGAAAACATAAGCCATAAATGGACCAATAGTCCAGCCCAAGATGGACCAAGGTCCAATTTGGACAAACCCTAGCAAACCCAATACTAGGCCCACACAACCCACGTAGGCCAAGCCCTAGCTAGAGGAGAAGACAGCCCACCTCCACCATGATGTTGCCACCACCATAGTCCACCGCCACTCTAGTCGTTGAAAATCTAGGCACGCGTTGGCATCACCACCACTGAACCCAACAGCAATGTAGCCCACCAACTAAGGTAGAGAACCTACAGATGGTTCCCACTCCGAGCAGATCCGCACTGTCCTCACCTCTGACAGTTGCGATACACCACCACCGCAGGCAAGAACCAAGTCTAGCCGCCATTGAGAAACCTCTCTTGTGAGAGTCAGAGAGAGAGAAAGAAGCATCTTTTCAAGTACATGAAAAACGGGGTTGAATAGACTTTTGAGCATTTGATCATAGTATTCATCTTCTTATTAGTGTCAGTGCAATTGATGTCAGTCACTTCTTCAACTTTTTTTTTTGGTTTTTGTCCATTTACACCATTTTTAGAGATTTTTTTCCCACTTACCGCACTAAGTTTTTTTAATTCACTCTTACCCAAAACACTCTAAGGATGTCTTCCCTAATACCCCATTAAGATTTTTATTTATTTATTTATTTTTTTTAATACCATTTTACCCTCACCTTTGTTACTTAGAGAGAGAGAGAGAGAATGGAAGAGAGAGAAATCATAGGAGACTTTGCCGGAGCCCCGTCACCTGCCGCTGGAATCCTGTCACCGGTCGCCAGAATCCGGCCAACTTCCCTAGAATCCGGTCGCAGGAATCCAACCAACTTTCTCCAGAATCCGCCCATCGACCTCCGTCCACCGGAATTTGCTGAAAATCTCACCGGAAAGGTTTTTTTTGCCCCCAATAGACCTTTATTGCCCCCCAATAGACGACTATCAACCATGTATTACCCCCCCCCCCAATAGACGTTTATTGCCCTCCAATAGAACTTTCGGTAGCCGGAATGTGAACTAATCTTCCTAAAATTAGACCAACAAAACTTTGATTAAAGAAAAAAACGAAGAGATTATATCAATTTAAAAACGTCTATTGCCCTCCAATAAATTTTTTTTTTTCCTTTTCTTTTTCTTTGAGGGCCTTCTGCTCTCATTTTACCAAAAAAAGAAGAAAAAATAAACAAATTGTATAATTTATTCTAAAAAAGAACAGATTGGATGAAAAAAATAAGTCCAAATTAGATGATGGAATTCTTTTCAAAGCAGTGCATGCATAAAACAAGACCAAATTGTATAAAACTTTTTTTCCCCCTTTCATTCTTGGCCTCTGCCCACAGTTTACTAAAAAAAAAAAAGATCTGGCCTCCCACAAATTACTCTGGGCACCAAATCGGAGTAAACCCAGAAATCGGGTCGGAAGTTGAGTGCAGCTGAGGGATCCAAACCAGCTTCAGCGGAGCCACCCATGACAATGACCAGATCGGAAACCCACGACTCTGTGGAGCATGAAGAAGAAGTCAAATCATCCAAGGATGGAAATTCGAGTCCTTTGAAGTTCCTAATCTCTCTGAACAAATGCGCCAGTAGTGCGATCCTGATCGGTGCAGTCCTTCCTGAAGGCCCTGCCGCCGTCGACGGACTTTCCAGAGCCGACGACATAGTTGATGAGTTGCAAAAGCTCCGACGCGCCGCCGACAAGCTCCACAGCGAGGCTCTGCATCGAGATGGAGTTTGACTCCGGTAACTCCGACCGGAGCTTCAGGTGTGGACTCTCGCCGCCATGTCTTCCAAGATTGTGATGCCGGAATTCGACGCGGCGTCGGAGGTGAAGAGAGAGAGAGAGAGAGAGAGAGAGAGAGAGAGAGAGAGAGAGAGAGAGAGAGAGAGAGAGAATAAAAATTTATTTTAAACAGGTTAAGTGAGAATAAAAATTTGTTGCTGGGGTAATTGGGATAAGTTTGGCCAATTTTAGTGCTATGGGTCAAGAACCTTTTTTTTTTTCATATTTTTGTTTCCAATTTTGCCAACCCAATCGTTAGGCCCAAGGTTAAAGTCAGCCCCTGGCCTAAAGGCCTCAAAAGTGCAAAGGCCAGACCCACCATACGGCCCGGAACGCACAATCAGAGCGCATTACGGGAAATCCTGCGGACACTGGAAGCCCAACTTTTTCAGATTCCTGCCTCATTGGTCCGAGATCTTCACTGTAACTATAACTATAACAAAAACAGGTCTCTGTAATTGAATCCTTCATGAGTTGTTAGTCCGACCTGTGGCGCTGCTACTTTGTCGGTTTGGGCTCAATTTTCCGGTGAGACAGTTTTCCCTCTTAAAATTGTGTATTAGACTGTAAAGCTGTTAAAGTTTTGAACTTGTGGCAAGTGGCTTCTCTTTTATATGCTGCCATTTTAGCGTTCAGAGGAACCAGCATATTATTGGGTAAGCATAAGTTTGCTGAAAAACCCATTTCATGCTTTGAGTTTGTTGCATATTTACAAAGAAACACAGATGGTTTGAGTTTGGATAGGAACAAAATACTTGTTTATATTAGTCCTTTGATCTGTGTTTAAGTTGTTTGTAAAGGTTTATGATAATCCTTGTGACTGCATTGCGTTTCACTTCTTCTTTTCTTCTGCTCAATACCTTTTTCATCTGCACAAATCACTGCCTTTCGGTTTTTGTTAAAACCAGAACTAATCATGTGTGGAATGTGCTTTATGAAGAGTTGTCAAAATTTAAACCTGACCTGATTTGCTTACTTTCCTTTATTTTGTACAAAGCACTATTAGGCAATCAGTTATCGTACTTCATAAACCCCACTGTTATGTACTATTTCATCATGCAATTCAGTTTCCAGTTTTATGTTATATGCAGAGAGGCTTCAACTTGCTTGATAGACACAACTTGATCCCATCGAGGCAATTTTACATATTGAAATGGCTGCGTCGTCACTACTGTTTTCATCCCAAGGGATCTTGTCGTTTCACAAAACAACAATGTGCTATAAAGACTTCAGGAGCAGTTATCTAGATGCTGTCTGCAAACAATCTGGTCGCTCCAACTTTATGTGCTCAACACGGTCAAGGTTGTTACCCAATGAGACATTATCAAAATGTGAACAGGCTGCGAAATTCTCACAGAAGAATGACTTTTTGTGCCGTGCATTGAAAATTGAAAATTCATCTTCCTTTTCGACAGGGAAGAAGTTTCAACTTGATGATGTGATTGAAGCTCAACAATTTGATAGAGATATTCTCAGTGCCATTTTTGAAGTTGCACGTGGTATGGAGAAGATTGAGAAGAATTCTCTGGGAAGCCAAATTCTTAAGGGTTATCTTATGGCTACTCTCTTTTATGAACCTTCCACTAGAACTAGACTTTCATTCGAGTCTGCCATGAAACGGTTGGGCGGGGAAGTTTTGACTACTGAAAATGCAAGGGAGTTTTCTTCAGCAGCTAAAGGAGAAACTCTTGAAGGTATCTCCTTCCTATTACTTATCATATTCCAAAGAGATGGTTTTACTACAGTTGGGTCATGAATATATTGGTGCTTCATTTTCAGATTCTATAAGAACTGTTGAAGGTTACTCAGATATAATTGTAATGCGTCACTTTGAGAGTGGCGCAGCAAAAAGAGCTGCAGCAACTGCTGCCATTCCTATAATTAATGCAGGAGATGGTCCTGGACAACATCCAACGCAGGTATGCTGGAAGTTATCCCTATTGCCATTGATTGAGAGAAAGTGAATTTTAATGGCTCAAGTCATGTAAAAATCCGTATGTATATCCACAAAGAACTGGATGTGTCATTGTATTAGCTGACAAGTAGTGAGTCTTATGTTTTAAAGATGTTGAAATCCTTTATACAGCCATGAACGGATGCATTGTAGAAAGAAAGAGCCAAAATTCTCAATCCTTCATTTAGTTTATAAGAGAAGTAAGTTTGAAAAGAAAAAAAATTAGGCGTTGATACAGCAACCCCTTCTATAATGATATAGATGCTGGTTTGTAT
>BDJD01000797.1:3906-18718 GCA_002564525.1 Rosa multiflora | reverse complement strand
AAACAAGTACAGAATGGCGTTGTGGTCTGAGAATCAATTGAAAGGCAACAGAGCCTAAAATCTTTCAAACTACACATAAGTAAGAAGATGAACAAAAAGCTATATTTTGAACAAATATATTACTCAACATTAAGAGTTGCACACATTTATGAGTCCATTTTTCAATTGATCCAACACCCTATACATAAAACAAATTTGTATAAAGCCTACAACTTCTCTCTCTTTTTTCTTAATTGTCTCAAAGAGGAAGAAATTAGGTACATACAAAGGCTTGAAAAATCACCCCATTATAGAAACAATTATGAGTACTTTTCCTTTCCATCCTGATTTTCCCTTGTCGATTTTGGAAAGTTAGCCAATAACATTGATGTATAGGCGTTTGATCTTCATCACACTTGATAATCTGATCTCACTGTTTCAGTTGCTGGTAGCCTAGTTGGGTAGACCTGCAGCCAGCCTTGCTCTCAAGTCTTTCCTCAATATTTTGCCAGAAGGAGCTTTTGGGATTTTGTCTGTGAAGAAAACCCTACTTATTCTCTTGTAGAACACCACCTGCACATATAAACCGTGGACTTAACAATTAGTTTGAGGACTAATAAAAACCAATAAGTCCGTTTTTAGATCATATATGTACCATTGATATATATTTTTTGCCTTTTTTAAAAACTAGTACATATCTCGTTCATGATGACTTAAAACTCTTTGATGATGGCTGTCACAGACTCACAGTTAAAAGGACTGAAAATGGTTAAGATTAGGATAGGTTTCGCCTTAAGGTACTAAAAAAATATCGTGAAGGCAGGTAACACATGAACCTATGAACAAACTGTACATCAAGGCTATAAATTCTATCCAATATTTCGGTGATGATGATAGTATCGCTTAAACAATGCATGTGTCTCGGAAGTGAAATCATGATGATATCAGTATTTTAAGAAGAGCTTTCTATTAGATTTGAGCTCTCACTTCTTTTTCAGAACAAAACCAGCTGTAGTGTTTGCAAGAAATTGATGTGAGAACATTAATTATTTAACCTATGCCACACATGTGAGAATTAATAGTAGCTATTGGCTAACCTTTCGACTATTCAAACTAAACATCTAACTAATCCTGCCCAGATGCTTAATATCTAGTAGATTATGACTACTTCAAACACCGAGTAATTAATGAAGTTAGGTACCTGTTTTGATATGTATTGCTTAATGTCATCCTCAGATATCTTGGAACCGTTTGATCTTACAACAAATGCAATGGGAACCTCTCCTGCAGCCTCATCCTTCATCCTGGTCGAACACAATTGATTAAACAAGTTATTAGTAATTCACTTTAACTTTTAAAAAAAATCAAATTATGTTATGCAATGGGGTAATTAACTTACGGCACAACAGCGGCATCGGAGAGGTTGGGATGGGAGATCAACATGGCTTCGAGCTCAGCCGGTGCGACTTGGAAACCTTTGTATTTAATGAGTTCTTTTAAACGGTCAACGATGAAGATCTCATCGTCGTCATCGATGTACCCTATATCACCTGTGTGCAACCATCCTTCTTTGTCTATGGTCCTCTCAGTCGCCTCAGGGTCATTCAGGTATCCTGCATCACCAATTAATAACTTGGGGTAATCAGTAAGTTGATTTCTTAAATTTTTTTGCGCATATGCCGAGTAATTAATATTTTTGATGCGATATAAGGGTTTAGGCAAAAGTTTGATATTTTTGATGTAAGATATTACTCGTGAAATGAAAAAGTAGCTGAATCATTTCGGAAAGGTTATACACTCATATTTTGTTTTTCTTTGACGAATTTTCTCAGAATAGTGGTCCTCAAACTTTTGGATAGTTTTTCTTGGAAAGTTCGATAATCCCCTTTTTAATAAAAATAGAAAATTAAAAGTTTCAATACTTCCGGATAAATGTCCCAAACAAGACCACAGAAAGTGTTGTCAATATGGAATCAGTGTATTCTAACTATGGCAAAAAAGAAACGACTAGTGCACTAGCCATGCCGATGCATTATTATTTCTAAAATTTAATTGACTGTTTTTGCTCAAGTAAAGAATTCACAGGTTTTTTTTTCCTTAATAGCGAGAAAAACTATGTGTCAAACTGACACAAAAGACCATTGATTCATTCAATAACGTAACAAATTAAAATTGCTCTAAACTTAAAAATACATCGAAACAAACTACTTAAGAAAATATTCAAGAATAAATAATATATTTTAATATTATACAGTTAGAGATTATTTGAAAATTGACGTCGAAGGAGACTTGAAGAGGTAGACATGCATGACAAAGACATGATTAGTAGGTGAAAGGGTTTATTGCTCCAATTAAGTTTGAACGAGAAAGACAAAGTCACGCCCCTCCCACAAATAACTCCGTCCACTCATAATATTTTAAGATGTTACGTCATGCCGTACAATCACACGAAAAGAAAATCCTGTAGCTCATAAACTTGTTATAAAAAAAATCTTATAAAGGAACTAGTTATGAGAAATATATTGGATGCGAATCCGAGTCCATTTTCCATTTTTGCAAGCAAGACTTTAAAATCCAACTCTATCTTGCTTCGTAAGCAAGAACAAAAGCTATAGAGACATAGATCGATCAAATTCGATATAAAATTGATAAAAATAACTACATTATTTGAATCATAAACAACAACGTACGTTCAGAGCATAACTTTAATAGAACTAACTAATTAGATTTTAATCCATCATGGGCGACTAAACCACTCTATTAAAATTTTGAATTATGAAAATGAAGGAATTACGTACCTTTCATGATTTGGCTACCTCGGATGCAAATCTCTCCTGATTGGTTTCGGGGAAGGGATTCATTGGTGTCGGGGTCGATGATCTTCATCTCAGCATTTCTTACGACGGTCCCGCACGCACCTGATTTTATATCATAGGGTTCTTTTGCAAATGCCAAGCACATGGATAGAACTGGTCCAGCCTCGGTCATCCCATAACCCTTCAGGAAATATGGAAATAAATTTAGAACATAATCCAAAATAAAATGCGTTATTTTGGAAGTGCTTTTACAATGATAATAGTGAAGAATATATAAACTACTCCATGGCGCGCTATTCTCAATCAACTTCTTTCTATTACTTTTCATGGCTAATTACGTGCCTTTCATGATTTGGTTTTCTATTACTTCATGACTGAGAATTCTTAAGGTATTTCATGGGGTTGTTTTGTATTACAATATTTGTTATTAGGGATGTTAATTGGAAGAATTATACATTTATTGTTTCCATTAAGGGTCGAGTACCTAGAGTTTAAATTTCAACGTACTATAAGTCGAATAAATTATATAAATATGGTGTGCATGATGTAGGATATGCGTTTTTTGTCAAACTATGAAGGAATAATAGGATAACGTTTTGGCAATTATTCTAAATTTTTTTGATTTGGATCAGGACAAAATTAATGTTATGTTAGCGTTTGTCAATTTCGTAGAATAGGAAAGAGATCATTAAGACATCAAATCTTGCTTAACCAAATCAAGAAAGCGTCTATATGTATGTCAATTATTACTACCCAAATAATTTCCATTCTTTCTATTACTTTTAATGGTGAAATCGTAACCAACCAAAGGAACCAAATATGTTAAAGTTATTTATACTACAACTTTTGTAACAACTATGAACGTATTCGACGTTAAAATGAAATTAATAAAATTAATTACCTGTCCGTTATCAAAAATAAAAAAAATAAAAAAAATTAATTACCTGCCCGAGTTTAGCATTGGGCAGTTTAGCCCTGACAGTGTCCTCGAGCTCCTTCCCCATCGGAGCCGCCCCGGACATCACCATCCGAATCGACGACAAGTCGTACCGGTGCAGGTCAGGACTCTTGGCGATGTTCAAAACAATCGGAGGCACAAACGGCGCAATAGTCACCTTTTCCTTTTCCACCAACTCCAACAACTTGTTGATCTCAAACTTCTGCATGATCAGGATTGTCGCTCCGACGCGGAGTCCGCAGAGGAACACCGAGTTGAGGGAGTAGATGTGGAACAACGGCAGCACGCAGAGGATCACGTCCTCCTTGTGAAAGTAGAGGTTTGGGTTTTCGCCGTCCACCTGCTGCGCCACGCTCGTCACCAACCCCTTGTGCGACAGCATCACCCCTTTCGGCAGCCCCGTCGTCCCCGACGAGTACGGCAGCGCCACCACGTCGTCCGGGTTGATTTTCACCGCCGGGATTTCGCTCTCGTCAGCCGACGTCAGCTGGGAGAAATGCAACACATCCTCTGATGACGACGAAGTCTCCTCCACGCACATGAGTCTAACGTTGTTGAGTTTGGCAAAGTCCTTCACCTTGTCCACGTAGGCCGCTTGAGTTATGATCAGCTTGGCGTTGGAGGCAGTGGCTTGCTTGGCGACCTCGGCAGGAGTGTAGAAGGGGTTCGCCGTAGTGATGATGCCTCCGACGTAAGAGGCGCCGAGGAATGCGAAGGCGAATTCAGGGCAGTTTTGGAGGAGGAGCATGACGACGTCGCCCTGATGAATGCCGAGCTTGTCGAGACCGGCGGCGACTCTGCGGGAGGTGAGCTCGACGTCGGCATAGGTGAAGGTCTCGCCGGTGTTGCCGTTGATCAGGCAGGGACGGTCATGGAATTGGGAGATGTTCTCGAAGCAGTAGGTGTGGAGAGGGAGGTGGTTCGGGATGTAAATGTCCGGCAGCTTGGAACGGAAAATGAATTCGTGACTGTCTTGTTTGTTCTCCATTTTGGAAAGTGCGAACGGAAAATGTGAGAGAGAAAAGGAGAAGGTGGGGATTGGGTTGGGTTTAGCTTTCTTGCGGTGAAGTCTCTCCCTGTTTTGGTTTGAGTTTTGGTTGATGTAATATACAAGTAGGTGTGATGGTGACATGTGACTGGACCTGTCCGGTATTAACAAATTTATCAAGGGCAGATCGCGGCCAATTTATCTCATAAATAGAAACACACTCAACTCTCTCGGTAACGCGTCTGTCACCGAAACATTTGACACTTCCAATCGTCAACGTCCACCTGTTCATTTTGATTTCTCTTTGTAAAACTACGATGAAGTATGTACACGTGTGACGAAATGATAGGGAGACTAAGAATATGATCGTGGACGGGGTTGTAGAGGATGAGAAGAATCGGGGGTTGGTGAGGGAGGGGAAGTGATATGGATTTGGTTGTGTGGGGCACACGTTGGACTCGAAGCCACCAAATCCATGCCACGTAGGAAGCTCCACCTAACGCAGGGTTTTTACTAGTTTTGGTTGGTGATTCTAGTAAACGACAACCTTCCCACCTACTACAAATCCCTATCGGAGAGTTAAAAAGAAGCGTCGGAAGTGACGTCGGGTTGGCGTCACTTCCCATTTTCCTGCCCAAATAGGGTTTTGTTGGCTTTTTCGATTTCAGCTACTCCCAATCGACAAATTTATTTGGCAACAAAATGTCAAACCTAAAATTTGGTGAGGCAAATATAAAACTAGGAAATAGCCAATTCAAAGGGTTTCCAAATTATTCAATTTTCATATAATTCTAGTCAGCAAAGACTAGTAAGTCTATGCTGTAGTTGGCAAGAAATGAACTATTTTCCGGATTCCAAATGAAATTGTCAAACTTTGGCTAGGTAGCTACCATGTATGTGTGATGCTCGTGAAGTCGTGAGTACCAAAAAAATCTGTGTCATGAACATTTTAGCCTACTTGTAACAACTCTTTTAGGGAAAATTGTTTCATATATGAATAATTTCGTCAGGCAGAAAATTAAAGAAAAAAAAATTAATGGATAATCCATATATATGTAGATGGGACGTGATTACACTCTATTATTCATTTTTATAGAGATCCATATTGTTAATTGTTGTAAAACTAGTGATGAACACTTTAGACTCGGCTTATATGAAGATTAATCTCTTACCGGGTTTTGTTTTTCCAACAATCGCTTACCAATTGAAGACTCTTTTTTATAAAGATTAAACACTTGTCTTTAGGTAATCCACTTTTCAAACATTTCTCCTTGAGCTAACCCTTCAAATTATTAATAGCCAAAAGCAATCATTGGATTAATATTCAATTAATTTTGTCAGCTAAAGGATTCTTAAGGAGAAGGGCCCATTCTTTACCAACTACAAGTTAGGCTTGCTTATTGAAGAAATGAAATAAGTAGGAACGGGAGGATTAACTTAGAAGCCCTTTTATATAAATGAACCATTCTTATAATCAGAGACATGCCAAAATAGTCATTATTCAGTAAGTAAACTCGTGTACATTTTTAACACTCAGATCGTCGATCATCTGCAACATCTACTCTAAACAAAAGAGAGAGGTCGAATAAGAACGTCCATCATGCTTCTTCTTTCGCCCTTCAGAAAATTTCGAACAATATTTGCTAAGAGCCTAGCTAAGACAAAAAAAAATGCAAATTTTCAGCTAAACTGATGATCGTTAAGACATCCAAAACTGCAATTTACACGAAAGGTTTAGGTTAAACAGATTCGGTTCGTTTGTGTAAATTGCAGTTTTAGATGCCTTAACGATCATCAATTTGACTGAAAATTTTCAAAGATGATCTATATATTATGACCTAAAAGCTGAACGATTAATATGTGAATATGTGATCGAAAAGTTGTTAAAATATATAAATCCGTACCGTAAGTTAAGTAAAGGACTCCTTATATATATATATATATATATATATATATATATATATATAGCTGAAACGTGAGTCAGCCTAACTTAACTTACTAAACCAAACAGAAAAAAGATAGATTGCCAAAAAAAAAAAAAGACAGAGTCAAGACATTCATGTTAGTAGGAACCAGGTCATTCTGATAAACTTAGCTAGAACCCCCGAAAGTACGTGTAGGACCAAATATGGCAATCTTACCTACCACACCACCCTCAAGTTAATGGTCATGAAATGATTACAATACGAGCGCCTTGTTGAATGTCTTAGGGTGTGGCCATCACATGGCCCTGCATCGATCCATCGATCCCCACTTGAACGATTGTTCTACGGCTAGGGTTGGTTTATTGGGAGGTAGGTGGCTAGTTCCATTGGTCTTTGGTTTTTGTTTTTTGTTTTATTATTATTATTTTTTATTTTTTTATGGACGAATGGTATTTAAAAGGGGAGGTACTTTACCAGTCTAGAAATATTTTATTTTATTTTATTTTTTGAATCATCAAATAAGGGTTTCATTAGCAAAAGTCAGAACGACACGAATACATATCAATCACTGCCATCATAGGCTAGTAAGACAGCGATATGCTAGCACCACTCACTATTACAAATCAATGCTCACTTATTAGGGCACGTTTACTTACTTGAAAGGAAAATGAATTATTACGGGGTAAAAATATTCCTGCGTTTACTAACACATAAAAGAATCTGAATGATTCCGGGTAAAAGAATTCCTGCTTTTACTAACACATGAAGGAATCAGAATGGATGTAGGTCCCACCTTCTTATCAGGAATCGATTCCTAAATACTCAGTAATTTGATTACGAAAGGGGGAGATGGGTTTAGAAATCATTCCTCCGGAATCAATACCGATTCCTTTATTCTCCAATTCCACTTGTTTCCGATTCATGATTATTTTCCATTCCAAGTAAGTAAACGTGCCATTAAAGTAAGCCTTTGAACTATGAAGAATCATAGTAAATAGGCTAAGTCAAAACAACAATAACTTAAATTTGCCCCATCCCTGCCAACCAGGGTTAGGAGGCTTAGTGAGATTGGGCCTGCATATATGCTTTCTGGACCTAGGAAAATCCTGCCCAAATGTTCTTTGTAATGCTTCAGGCCCAGTTACTAGCCCAGGCCCTTCAAGGAAACCTAGCTGAAGTAGCCAAGATGTCATCACCGTTACCAGGGATAGCGGCGCCGCCCACCGTCTGACCCATGCTTAGGGATGACATTTTAACCCACGGGTATGGGTACAATTTCCTTCTGGGTATTTTTTAATGAGTATGGGCACCCGTCTATGAGTTTTGGGTGGGTACGGGTATTTGATAAAATACCCATATCAAAAAGGGTGGGTATGGGTGTTACCCACGGGTATTAAAATTTTACCCAATACCCATTTCTATTCACCCGCAATCTCCAAAAAGCGATCTCCTCTTTTCTCTTTGTTCGACCCAGCAGTCTCGCCGGAGATCGACTACTCCGGCATCTAGGGTTGAGGTCGTGGTGGATATCGTTGGTGGAAACGAGGTGGATTTCTAGGGTTCTATTCCATCTTGGCTCTCACCAGCTTTGAACTCGTACTCAAGTTTCTCTAAGGTACTCGCTTCCTTCTCTCTTATATCTGTATCTATTGTCGGTATATATGCAATTTGCCATGCTTGATTTGATTTTCAGGAAGTGGGTTTTGCGATTCATGTGGTTTTTCTTGTTTTGGTTAAGCATATTGGGATCAAAGATCGTAGTTTTGTGGATTTGAGCAAGTGCTTTTGCGTTTTGTCTTTTGATTGTGGGATTTGTTTGAACGGAGTTGGATTCTGTGTTAATTTTTGCAAAGGGATTATGGGTTTTGTTAACTTGAATTTGAATGAGATATTCTAGTAGAAGAAGGGAATTTGATTTGGAGGTAGAGCTAGATTTTTGAAATGTTTGAAGTTTATTGTTTGCATCTGGTAGCGGCTTCTGTGACTGAGCAAATGAAGGACTATAATTCATATAACTAGTTACTAATATTTAAGTTCGTAGTTACTGTTTTGAGATGTTATAATGTCTTCCACATCTGTAGTATTTTAGGTATTTTACCTAGGTTAATAATAACTCTAAAATCACCATCCTTTGATTGGTTTTTGTGTATCTAACTTCTTGCAGTATGCATCTACTTATATATTGCAAATTGTATTCATCATTTGAATGCTATTTTACTTCTTGCAGTATGGAAGATATGTCATATAGCTGTGCTAATAATGAAATAATGGATGAGGATGTGGAACAAAGTGTTCGACGCAAAAGAAAGAGGAAAGCAGCAGTATGGGATAATTTTGAAGTAAAAGTGATCAAGGGGGAAGATAAAGCAATTTGTAAGCATTGCGGCAAGATCTAAGTGCAAAGTCTTCAAATGGAACTAATTCCTTGAATTTACATGTTAAATCATGTAAAGGACTAAAGCCCCAATCAACAAGGAGCGAGGGGATAGTCATATTTGGTCATTTTGATGAGAGTAATGCAAAGACTGAGCTTGCCAATATGATCATCTTGCATGAGTACCAATTATCGATGGTTGAGCATCTCGGGTTTAGGAGGTATTCTAATGCATTACAACCTTCCTTTAGGGTTCCATGTAGAAACACAATCAAGAAGGAGATTATGAAGATCTATGAATTCGAGAAAGAAAAGACAATGAAGGTTATACATATGAATAGAAGTAGAATTGCAATCACTACAAACATGTGGACTGCAAGTAATCAAAAGAAAGGATTTATGGCCATAACATCGCATTTTGTTGATGATTCTTGGAACTTGCAGAGTCGACTTTTGAGGTATATATGATTTCTACTCTTTTTTAGTGTTGCTGTTGTATTACTTAGCTACTGAAATGTATCTCTGTCTTGTATTGATATTGCTTAGTTACTGGAATGTATATCTGTCTTGTACTGATATTTAAATTTAAATAGTATATGAATAACATGTATATCTGTCTTGCTGATTTGAATTGGTCTGATAGAGTTCACTGGGTATATGGATGGGGATGAACCATGTGTTGTGAATTGTAATTAGGATTGAGAATGGGTGCACCAGATATATAGGAATGGGGCCTTGACATTGCCATTTGATCAATGATAAATATATGCACGTGCATGGCCCTTGTTTCTTCAGATAATGGTACTGCTTATTAACATTGCATTGCAATTAGGTTGTGGGACTAGGGATGGCATTTGTACCCATTGGGTATTACCCACCCAATAATAATTCACGGGTAATATCCATCAAATAATTAGCAGGTGTGGGTATTTACCCACCCATTTCTAAATGGGTAAAACCCATACCCACCCATTTACCCATTTTTAATATAGCAAATTACCATCAGATACACATTTTGAAAAGAATTGTCCATGCGCAGACCGAGTTTCATTGAGATCCATGTGGTCATACAATTAAACCATGCAAGCAAACTCTGTTTCTATTCAAATTAGTCTGTCAAACAGTATTTTACAAAAATACCCTTCTAACTGTGGCCAAACATTTCTGTCAGTTTCCTTTTGTTTCTTCTTAGTTTGAGATAAAATATGCATCTGACATTTGATATGTATCTAGAAATGCTCAAAATAGCGTGAAATAATTTTTTCAAGTCTATTATATCACAATAACATGAGAATATAGTATTTTTGCATAAGTATTACAATGAGTTTGAGCAATTCAGATACTGTAAAACACAGGTTGCATTTCATCTAATCTTTCATAGTTAATGTGGAAGAAATGTTAGTAGTTCTTGCACATTCTTTTAGCAATTTTTTTCACATCATTCCTCCGACGCAAAATGAATCTCTGCATTATAAACAACAGACAGAGTTAAATATATGTCTTCAAGTTGAATTGTGCTAACATATGATAATGCTACTAAGAGACAGTGAGTTATAGGATAAACTAACCAGGCAATTTCATTGGTTTTCTCAGAGGAACAAACTTTGCTCCAATTGCCAACGCAATGGGAGGACCAAAATTTCATTGCCTCAATCCCTGGAATAAACAAGCCAGAATCATGTCATTATTAAATGATAGTAGCACACTAATAGCACGGGTCAATTCTCAAAACCAGCTATTGATCCAAATAGTATAAGATAAGTATCTCACATCTACAAAAACAAAGAAATTGGAAATCAGGTCTCATCAATATCCATAAATGATAAAGCTACTGACCCTCCATCAATTTCCATTAGAAGAAACAAGCACATCTCATAATATAAAGTCACTGACCCTCAATAAGTTTAGAAAAAAACGAGAACTCCATCAATTTTCATAAGAACAAACAAGCATATCTTGGAGTATATAGCTACTGATCCTCAGTAAGCTCATTAAAAACAAGAACTCCATCAATTTTCATCAGGACATACTAGAACTTCTCAGAGTATAAAGCTACTGAGGATCAGTGAAAAATGGTAACTCCATCAATATTCATAAGAACAAACAAGCACATTGCAAAGGATAAAGCTACTGACCCTCAATAAACTCAGTAAAAAGATGAGAACTCCACCAATTTTCATCAGAACAAACAAGCACTTCGCAAAGGATAAAGCTATTGACCCTCAATAAGGTTAGTGAAAAACAAGCACTCCATCAATTTCCATTAAAACAAACAAGCACTTCTCAAAGGATAAAACTATTGACCCTCAATAAGCTTAGTAAAAAACGAGACTAACAATTTACATCAAAACAATCAAGCATATCTCAAAGTATAAGGCTATTGACCCTCAATAAGCTTACTAAAGAACAAAGAACATATAATTTCAAGAAACGCACAAAACTCTTACTAAGAAAAATCGCAGAAAAATGATGAAAAACAAAAAATTGATTTACGTTGAATACCTTATTCGACCATGAAGCTAAAACTATTGACCTTCAGAATTACACATAAACATGAGCTTGCAATATACATAAGGTTAGACATACAAATAAAATCATGAAGCTAAAGCTACTGACCCTAAAAAATTAAAGCTACAGATCTTTAAAGGGTTCATATAATCCTAAATTACACATATTGCAGAATTTAATGTTGGTGACTCTTAATAATCTCATAAAATTCATTTTTGTTTTTTTACTATTCTTAATCATAGAACTCATCAATTTCCTTCATAACAAACAAATCTCATAAACTAAAGCTACTGCCCTCAGAAACTGAAACTATTGATAGGGTCCATATAATCCTAGATTGCACATAATGCAGCATTTTAATGCTGGTCACTCTCAGTAAGCTCATAAATTTCATTTTTTGCTATTCTTTATCTCAGAAATCATCAATATTCATCATAACAAACAAATCTCATAAACTAAAGCTACTGATCCCAAATGATACTGACCTTTTTGCTCAATCATGGATTTGCAGGCCTGGATCAATCCCTAGCTTTGCTGCCTTGCTCAACGGTGGATTTGCAGGCTAGGAGCAATCCCTAGTTTCGCCTCCTTGCTCGAGGTCGGGAGCAATCCTTATCTTCGCCTTCTTGCTCAACAATGGATTTGTATGCCGGAACCAAACCCTAGCTTCGTCGGCTTGCTCAACTATAGATTTGCAGTCCGGGACCAAACCCTAACTTCGCCGTCCTGCAACGCCACCTTGCTTCGCTTTCTTGTTTCGCTACCTAGCTTTGCTGAAATGGAAGATAAGGTTTTGATTTTGGGAGAAATGGAATTGATGGGTTTGATTTTGGGAGAAAATTGAAATGAAGGTTGTGGCAATTGTCGTAATTAATTAGAACTTGTTGTGCCATTTTGGTTTTGTGCAAACGGGCCGTTACTATTACTAATCATAAAACTGACCACATGGGTTTCATATTATAAAACTTGCGCATGGGAAGAAACAATAGCCCATTGTAGTTAATGGTCATTATCACTTTTTAATATGGGCAGTTTTTTTTTTTTTTTAAATACTTGCTACTATTTTTTTTTGACCAATACTTATTACTACTTTATTGTTTTTCTTTAATCTTAATATTTCTAATTTTCGACCACTACAAACATTCACCCGTTTTCAATATGGGAAATTTTTTTTATTTATTTATAATTTTTTTTCTTTATACTTGCTACAAACATCTACCACTACATTATTGTTTTTTTTTTTATCTGAATATTTCTACTTTAGTGTTAAGTTAGTAAATAAAATTAAATTTATTTTTCAACACCGACTCAGATAATGAAAATGAATAAGTATCTTCTAAATATAACTTCAATGATTAGAATAAAAAAATTACAAAATGAGAATTCTAATAACTAAATCCTATATACTAAAATAAAGGTGAAGAGTGTGCTCTTCCTCTAGGTGTATCAATGTCGCCCTGCATCCTCTGAAGTAGAGTAAGATCATCATCAATATCATGGCAAGACTCCTCATCAACATCAACATCAACATCAACATCATCCTCTAATGTGCTAGGAGCATCTCGTATCTCACTCCACATCTAATCACAAGCACACATTAAAGCCTCCACTGTGTTTGAGTGAAGTCGGTTCCTATGCAGGCTCACAATTCGTCCACCAGTACTAAATGCCGACTTTGAGGCAACAGTAGATACATGAATAGCTAGAATGTCATGATTAAATGTAAAATAATAAAATTCGGATCGTAAATGAACCACCCTCATGGATCGCCTTTTGAATCGTCTTTTCACAATTATATGATGATCAAACGGTCGGATTCTCACGGATCGCCTATTGGAATCGTCTTTACACAATTATACGATGATCCAACGGTCGGATTCTCACGGATCGCCTTTTAGAATCGTCTTTACACAATTATACGATGATAACGGTCGGATTCTCACGGATCGCCTTTTGGAATCATCTTTTCACAATTACACGATGATCTGACGGCCAGATTCTCACGGATCGCCTTTTGAAATCGTTTTTTCACAATTATACGATGATCCAACGGTAGGATTCTCACGGATCGCCTTTTGGAATCGTCTTTTCATAATTATACAATGATCAAACAGTCTTATTCTCATGGATCGCCTTTTGAAATCGTCTTTTCACAATTACACGATGATCCAACGGTCGAATTTTCACGGATCACCTATTGAAATCGTCTTTTCACAATTATACGTTGACACAACGGTCGGATTCTCACTGATCATCTTAAGATCATCCTCCCAAAATTATATGAAGATCCAACGGTCAGATGCTCACGGAGCGCCTTTTGAATCATCTTTTCACAATTATATCATGATCCAACGGTCAAATCCTCACGGATCGCCCTTAGGAGCATTCTCTCAAAATTATACGATGATCCAACGGTCGGATCCTGATAGATCGCCTTTTGAACCAATTTTTCAGAATTATACGATGATCCAACGGTCATATCTTCATCCGAGACCACACAAAGTCATCGCAACACCCCGTATAGGTTTTCTGTTTTTTTTTTAGAATAAGAAAATTATAAAAATGTCCCATATGTTGGTTGAAAAATAATAGTTCTCAATTAAAAAAAAAAATTGGTGTGGTCTACAATTTTATATGGGTATTTGGGTAAAATTTGGGTACCCACGGGTATACCCATACCCCACCCATTTTTATACGGGTATTTTGTAATTACCCATACCCATACCCATACCCATACCCATACCCATACCCATAAACTATGGGTATTACCCATTAACAAATACCCAAAAGGAATAATTACCCGCGGGTACTCGTACCCGTGGGTTTTAATGCCTTCCCACAGTGGGACAGAAGAGTGTCATTTCTTTTAATTTGGTTTTTTTTTTTTGGGAAGATTTCTTTTAATTTGGTTGCATATTAACTTTGGAGAGTTTCTATTGGGACCTCCAAATCTGCTCATTTGACCTCACTTTATTATGAATTATTAAATGACATATATAACCTACTATAAAATGACTATTAAGGACAATAATTATACAAAAAAAATATTATATTTATGTTACGTAGGCTTTCCAATTCAATAATATTAGATTGTATTCCTTATTATTTTCCTTATCTATTTTCATTTTCCAATTTCACTACATACTCATTAAAGCATTCATATATATTTAATAAGAATTAAAAATATGATTAAGATCATGTGTCATAAAAATGTATGATATATATGTTGAACGCATATTGGTGAGGGAAAACAAAATAAATCCT
>BDJD01000796.1:100644-114953 GCA_002564525.1 Rosa multiflora | reverse complement strand
TTCAAACTCGATAATCTAAACCATACATACGAGATTCGAACCGAGTACTGTGTGCTCATATACAACACAATAGCACGAACATGAGGATTTGCTGCCTACAGACAACCAAATTGAACCCAAATTTAGCTAAAATTTCAGAAACACCAAACATTCGATTAATCAATTCATAAAACACGAAGATTGCCTAATAGAGGCGGTCTGAAGCTCCAGCAGCCATGAGCGGCGGAGCTAGCTTCTCCCACGCACCAGCGGCGGCGCGTGAAGCGCGTGCGTCTGCTCTGGTCAGAATCAGAGGCCACCAAACATTCGATTAATCAATTCATAAAACACGAAGATTGCCTAATAGAGGCGGTCTGAAGCTCCAGCAGCCATGAGCGGTGGAGCTAGCTTCTCCCACGCACCAGCGGCGATGCGTGAAGCGCGTGCGTCGGCTCTGGTCAGAATCGGAGGTCGGGAGTTTGGGGTTTCGAAAGATAGTGTAACTCCGACTTCGTTTATGGAGGTGTTGAAGATAGATTCGAGCTGGAGTCTAGAAATCGAAGGCATGCAGAGCCGAGAGCTTCGGTGATGCTCGAACGGCGTCGTCAGGCGTTGGCGGGCAGAGGGGTTTCTGGGATTTGGGTGCTGGATCGATTGGAGGTGGCGGCGTGATGAAATGGTGGCCGGAGATGGTGTTCCTGGTGGTTGCAGAGGGAAGAAGAAGAGAGAGGGAGCGAGAGGTCAGGGGAGAGAGAGAAGGACGCGCGGCTGAGAAGAGAGAAAGGTAGAGTTTAGGTTTTTGGTGAGATGGTGGCCAGAAGTGGTGGTCTACGGTGATGGCAGAGGAAGAGAAGAAGAAGAGAGGTCGAGGGAGAGAGAGAGAGAGACCGTGCGGCCAGGAGAGAGAGAGAGAGAGAGAGACAGAGTATAAAAAAAGGGGAGAAAAATTAAAAAAATAGAGAAAAAAATTAAAACAATAATAAAAATAGAAAATGAGGGGAATAATAGTCATTTCAGATCATTTTGGACTTGTTATATGAGAATTAGAGAGAATAAGGACTATCCAATTTAATTTGAAAGACAAGGGACTAAACTGTTTTTCAGGCAAAAGTTTGAGGAGTAACAAGTATTTAATCCTTTATTGTAATAATCACATTCAATGGTCCGTTTTCCCAGTTTCTTTGAATTGATAGAGGTTGTTCTTTGGAGTGTATGACATATAAATATAGATTTATAAAAAATTAGTGTCTTTAAAGATTTATTTATAAATAAATTCCGCAAGGCCAGTTTTATATGGACGGGCTTGGATAATTCGATTTACAATAAAATTCGGCCCGATCTAGTCAGTTATTATTTAAAAATATAGTAAGACTCAATCCAAACCCGCTATGAATGCCCGACCCGATCCGTTGACCACTTGACCAGGCCTAATGTGACCCATTGCGGAGCAGTCCTCATCTGTGCTATTCAAAGCATTGACTAGCATAACACAATCACGCTCCCGCTCAACATCAACCGACCCCACTTGTTGAATTGGCCAAGCACTAGCTGCAATACAGGTCCCCCAATTAATAATGGTTGTCTGCCACAACACCCAGGCCCCTGACCTCCAATAGCATCAAATGCTCCATCAACGATCAACACGTATATTCAATACAAATGAATTTTCTTATGAGGTTCCTACTTCCTAGTCTCCACTAACCCAGCCTTTAACGCGGTTTCATTGAATTTAAAGTTCTATCTTTCAAAGTATTTAACGATAGTCATACGAATAGATAGTCGTTTGAAATCAAATAACGTAATCTTTTCAAAAGTATTTGATATGAATAGACAGTCGTTTGAAATGAAACAATACGTTAAAATTTTATCTTTCTAAAAGTATTTGATATTTGAAATCAAACAATATATTAAAGTTCTATCTTTCTAAAAGTATTTGACATGAATAGATAGTCGTTTGAAATCAAACAATATGTTAAAGTTCTATCTTTCCAAAAGTATTTGACATGAATAGACAGTCGTTTGAAACGAAACAATACGTTAAAGTTCTATCTTTCTAAAAGTATTTGATATTTGAAATCAAACAATATATTAAAGTTATATCTTTCTAAAAGTATTTGACATGAATAGATAGTCGTCGTTTGAAATCAAACAATACGTTAAAGTTCTATCTTTCCAAAAGTATTTGACATGAATAGACAGTCGTTTGAAACCAAACAATACGTTAAAGTTTTTTCTTTCCAAAAGTATTTGACATGAATAGCCAGTCGTTTGAAATCAAAGAATACGTTAAAGTTCTATATCTGTGAACACGCGGGTTTAATTGCATGCTGTTCCCTCCATTGTTGCAATTTTCTTCTAAATTAATTTCATTATTTGTGTTTTATATGGGCATGGGGGTTGGGAAGGCGTGGAGATCATAATTTGCACCAAGTCTTGTATGCATGCGTGATGCTGATCTACTTTGGCTTTTATTTGAATGGTAATCTTTGAATTGTCCGCGTGAATTGGTTTTTAAGTCAATAGCCACTAATTTGAAAGGCAGAGTGTCGTTAAAATCTGTGTGAAATGCTTGATTAGGTGGTTCTAGGTGGGAGGTTTTCCCCCACGTTTCGGTTTATGGAGCGTGATTTGTACTAATTTAGTACTCTTCTATCCCGAATAGGGCTATTGTAGGTTCAAAAAAATTTACCCCCATATATCATGTAAAAAACAAAAGCGTCTTTCAAATTGGTGGCTACTGACTTAAAAACCAATTCACACGGATAGAAACAGAAACATAAACGGCATATTTCTCCTGCAAACAATTTTATATCCATGGATTAAAATCAAACCTTTGAAAAGAAAAAACCCATAAACCAATTTAAGAGACAATTAACTCTTTGTATAAAACCTTCTGAAAATTCACGAATCAACACATTAAGATTGAAAGATATTAAGTGAATCGATTGACATTCGAGTTACCAGTAAATATTTTTTCTCTCTCTAGGGTTTCGATAAAAAGTCCCCCTTCTCCGTCCGGCGGCGTGCCCTTGGGGCTCTGTCGTCGGACGGGCTGTATTGTTCCGCCTCCGTCGGAGGAGGTAGTGGTGACCTCAATTGCAGGGGGTTCGACCTGGGACGCCGCGATTTGAGGAAGGTGGAGGAGGAGATTATGGTCACTGTTGGGTGGAGATCTAGCTCTGGTCGGAGCGGTTGGTTGCTGAGGACGCTGTCGCTGGGGTTTGTCACCGGTTGGGTCGGGTTTTGGGTTGCTGCGAGGGCGGTGTCGAAGGGTGCTTGGTGGTTCTGGGTTGGCTTTATCGTTGTTTCCAGATCCGATCTAGAGCTGGATGAAGGCGGGGCTGATGGTGACCGGGTTGACAGACGGCGCCGATCTAGAGACGGAGGAAGGCTGGGCTGGTGGTGACCGGGTTGACAGACGGCGGCGAGTGGCGACTTTGCAGGTGGTGCAGCGACAGGCCCTGCGGCTTGTCTGCAGGGATGTACCAGAGCTGGGTTGGGCCTGGCATGTTGGCTGGGCTCTCCTTGCTTCTAGGGCTTGGGCTTGGGCCCACTACTTGGGCTCAAACCAGGCTACTATTTTCTTTCTAGTTTTATTGTTTTTTGTTTTTTAGTTTTATTGCGCGTTCTGCGAGTATTCTGTCCCTACATATGGTGATAGGGCATGGCAATAAGTTATTATCAAGTTTTTGTTTTAAGTTTAGTTGTTTGGGTCGGGTGCACTGCAATTTTGGCATAGACAATCTTCTGTTCAGCGGTCTAGAGGGCGTTCCTGTTCTGGAGTTAGGTCAGCAGTGGTGGCGAAAATGTCTGGCGGTGGCATACTGGCATAGACAATCATCCTTGGCCTTCTAGTGGGATTGTTCCTATCTGATCTCGAGTCGGAGGTAGAGATTGATGAGAGAGATGTGTTCTTATTATTGAGAATAGGAGCCCTATATATAGGGATTACAAAGTGCTAGTTCTAATGTTACAAGGAATACCAATCCGTGTAGGATTGGGAAATCTAGAACCTTCTCTCCTATTGCTACTCCTAGTTTGATAAGGCACACTAAATCGATATTCCTTCAACATAAACCAATTTAAGAGACAATTAACTCTTTGTATAAAACCTTCTGAAAATTCACGAATCAACACATTAAGATTGAAAGATATTTGGATCCTATGATAAGATTTAAAGACAAGTTTGGTCCTAAACACTTGACAAGTATGCACATGTATGCAAGACATAGTTGATTGATGAGAGTTGTGCACGCAATCTAAAACATTCCATTCGTCTTAGGATCCGAGATTAGAAATGTATTACAGGAAAACAGGACTCTAGCTTGGTAGTTGCGCTTAGGAAAAATGCCAATCATATAAATATTGCATTGACATCAATCAATTTCGACCATCTTCTTCTTACAAAAATCAAATACCCCCACAAAGGAATCGTGATAAAACTCTTGGAATGCATGCATCTTACATTGCTCGTTCATGATTGATGATATAACTGCACGATTTTCATTTTATAACTACTTACAGAATAAGGTTGCAGTTGCATCAGGAGTTATTTATCCGAAACTATCGTTGTATGAGTTACCGACAACGGAAAAAAAAAAAGGGGGTTGTACGAGTCATTGAGTTTTTCTTTTGGATAAATGAATGAATATTATAAAGAAACGAACTTGGCAACAAACGCAACCAAGCAAAGTCCAGCTCTACCAACAGAGCTTACAAACCAAAGCCTCTTAAAAAAAAAAGCAAAAAACTCTCAAGAAAAGAGAGACAATTGAGTTGTTCTCCCAGGTCAGGGGTTCATTACATGTGACAGTCGACATGAAATGGTCCAAATGGAATACTCAAATCAATCAGTACATGAAAATGTTCAAATAATAGCAGTAGCATCTATTTTGTGCATACTCGATCATCGCTAGGTGATGTACACTATTTCAGATCTTAATTAATGAGTTGTTCAAGTGTAATCTCTGGCTGTCCATAGGAATATGCATTTGGGGATGATAGGACCTGAGAAACCTTCTGCATTGTTGGCCTAGATTGTGGATGGGAATGTCTGCATTCAATTGCTAGCCCTGCAATGGTTATCAGTTCATCTTCGACTTGAGGTATAGGAGGCGGAAGGCGTTGATCCAAGACATCCTTTAGCAATAGGTTTGCACTGTTGGACGAGTGAGAAAACGAGGATATGAAATCACCTACCTGCTTTCCCATTAGCACTTCTAAGGCCAGCACTCCAAAGCTATAAACATCAGATTTCTCAGTTACCTTCATTGTGTAAGCAAGCTCTGCCAAAGATACCAAGGATCAGGAAGGCATTAATTAACACTTTAGTAAACTCAATTCAGAAGCAACTTTTTACTATAGTTTACCTGGTGCTACATATCCATATGTGCCTGCACGGGCAGTCCAATTAGATGAGTTTGGATTCAAAAGCTTAGCAGTCCCAAAGTCCGAAACACAAGGCTCGTATTCGTCACCGAGCAAAATGTTGTTGCTTGATATGTCTCGATGTACAATAGGTGGCTTGCAATCATGATGCATATAAGACAGTGCATGAGCTACACCTTTTACAATTCTCACCCTAGAGCTCCAGTCGAATTTTTTAGCCTCATATTCGTTTCTCAAGAGTGAAGACAAGCTACCTTTCCTGAGATACTCATAAACCAAAAACAAGTGACTTGGATGTGAACAATAACCAAGAAGTTTCACAATGTTTCGGTGTCGTATCTCTACAAGTGCCCTGACTTCATTGAGGAAGTCCTTTCGGGACGTCTCCACTTCCTTGCCATCACCATCAAGTATTGCATGGAGTTTCTTTACTGCAACTGTATCGCCTGAGGATAGCACGGCCTTATAGACACTGCCAGATCCTCCTTTACCAATGCAGTACATGGAGTCAAAACCATTGGTTGCTTTTATGATTTCTTCATACATCATTCTTCCATCAAAGTTAAGTACGGAAAAAATATCTCCATCCTGCATTTCGTGCTGTATTGGTTGATGCTCTTTCTTCTTTCTTGATCTAATAATCATTACAATTCCAAGGAGAGCAAGTGAAAGAGCTCCCAAGGAAAGGAAAACGATTATGAACACAGATTTTCGACTTGATTTTGAGATATTCTTACAGGGCTGAAGTCTTCTAACAACATTGCTACATAATCCTTCATTCCCATCCAAGGTACCATCTTGAAATGCTTTGTTGTTTGGAATGGGACCCTGCAACTGATTGTAGGATATGTCAACGTACAACAAGCCAGGCATTTCATCAAAAGTTGTTGGAATGAGACCACTGAGATTATTGTGAGAAAGATTCAGTGTCTCCAGGCTTTGCATATTGCTCAGTTCTGATGGTATCTTATTCTCAAGTAAGTTGAAACTCAAATCTAGTTGAGACAGGTGAACCAACTTCCCCAACTGAAATGGAATCTCATGACTCAACTTGTTTTTGCTCAAATTCAAGTAGTTTAATCTGAACAAGTCACCTATACTGCTTGGAATTGACTCATTGAGTCTGTTAGTGGACAGGTCGAGGCATTCAAGATTATTCAATGATCCAAACTCTGAGGGTATATGACCCCACAGTTGATTTTCATTCAACACCAGCTTCACCAAAGAAGTCATTCTCCCAAAACCCTTTGGAATCACCCCGACTAACCGGTTTGAAGAAAGATTGAGTACATGAAGTTGGGATGCATTGCTGATCTCAAGTGGTATGCTACCGGTAAGATTGTTTCCCGCAATTCGTAGGGTTGCTAAATGTGGACATCTTCCCCAAGTGTGTGAGACTTCACCATAGATGTTATTGTGGCTTAGGTCTATAAATCGAAGATGAGGATAGACACCAAAGTCTTCAGATATATTGCCTGTGAGTTGGTTCCATTCGAGACGGAGTCTGATTAAGCTCTTGCAAGTTTTCAAGCTTTTGGGGATTGGACCTGTCAAATAGTTGTCGTTTGCTGTGAAGTTTTCTAGTGATCCACCTCGGCAAATATTTTGGGGCAAATGACCGGAAAATTGGTTTGTATCCAACTCCAGTACAGTCAACTTCATGAGATTCTCCAACTCTTTGGGGATGGAGCCAGAAAGTTGGTTGTCACGGAGGTATAAGATTTCTAAGTTGCTCAAGTCACCAAATGAAGTCGGAATGGAACCAGTGAGGTTATTCATGGTCAACTGTAGATCTACAAGAGATGTCAAGCTCCCCAACTTTTTTGGAATAGCTCCAGAAAGTTTATTTTCATAGAGATAGAGATGTGTAAGGTTTGTAAGGTCACCTAAAGATGCCGGGATTGAGCCAGAAAGATTGTTTTTGCAAATGTACAGCCGCACGAGAGACTTCAGATTTGCTAGTTCTGAAGGGATGGAACCAGAAAGACTGTTGTTCCACAATGACATGACAGTTAGCTCTTTGAAATTTCCAAAAGTTGGAGGGATGGGACCTGTTAAGTAGTTGGTATCCATTTGGAGCTCAACCAAATTGTGAATGTTTCCCATTTCTGGAGGAATGTGGCCGGAAAGTTGGTTTTCATAGAGATACAAAACATTTAGGTTGCTCAACTTACCGAGAGAAATAGGAATTGAGCCATTTAACTCGTTTCCCATAAGGTGCAGGACCTCGAGATTTGTTAGAAGACCAATTTCTGGTGGGATTTTCCCAGACAACTGATTATAAGATAGATCAAGATGAATAAGTTTGGAGAGGGAACTGATCTGGGGTGGGATGACATCAAAGATTTTATTCAAGCTGAGGTCAACATATTCAAGATTAGGGAAGGCTAGGAATGAAAACTCATGTAGCGTGCCTCGAATACCAGAATTGGTGAGATTTATCCTGTTGACACTTCCAGCAGTGTTGCATGAAATACCAACCCAAACATTGCATGGACTAGAGGCACTGGATTTTGGAAAGTAAGTCCACGAGGTAAGATTATTCTGGGTTTGGGATCGAAAGCTGGCTTTCCATTTGAGAAGAGCCTCGGCTTCAGTAGAAATACTAGTAGAAGAAGCATAAGCAACGTTTCTGTTTGGTGATGAAACTAGCAAAGCATACAAGAGTAGGCAAGCTAGAGTGAAAATTCTAGCATAATTATAAGTTAATGATCTCATGGTTTTGTTGTGGTACTTGATGTGGCTCTCAGGGTTTCTTATATATATGTCCATTCACTAACTAGTAATTTCCTGGTGCCCAGCGGTTCAAGTTCAGACTAGAAATCGAATATCTTTATTCACACTTCTTTCTGGGTGTGATTCGGGGAAAGACTTTGAACATACACTTTAGTCAAAGTCTCTCTATCTTGAACAAGAAATTTTGCATCTTCCGGCAATTATGATACACGTATTCTCAGAAAAAATTAAATTATACGCGTGAGTTTAGTTGATTTACATCATAAAAAGATGACTCACACAGAAAAAAGTGCCTATTGCACAGAGAGTCATGTTCACGCAGAGAAAGGACCTACTGCACAGTCATGTACGTGCAGAGAAATAAGAACCTATTGCGCACAGAATCGTGTTCAAACTATTGCACTGAGGAAAAAGTACCTATTGAGCACAGAACCTGTTTTCATACAATAATTGATGCATTTACTTGTTTTGTTTTGGTAGATCTTTACTTTGTAATGCCTACACAATAGACATAAGTAAATCAATCGGTTACTAGTTAGTTAGAAAATAAGCTCCATGTGTACTGAAGCAAATTCTAAAATGCATTCATGAATCACTGCTTGATAATACATTATACAGTTATTATATACATGATGGCAAAATATGGGCATGGGTTAGAGGCTCAAGAATTGACCCTTGTTGCATACCCTTGATGCCCAAGCATTGTACCCGGAAAAGAAAATTCATTTGTGCTGTCATATGCTTCTTCAACCACTGACCAAATCTTACGGTTGCACTTGCTCTAATGGTTCGTTCTTCTTAGCCTTCTCCTTCTCAAGCAAGTAAATTCTCTCTGCTTCTGGTATAGCCAACACGATTGTGCGCAGCCTCAAGTACATTTCTTCAACCTTTTCCATGAGCCTGTCATTTGTAAACATGCCCAGAAGGACACTCTGGATCGTTTCCCAGCTCTCGTATACTGGTAAAGCAATGATGGCAATGGAACCAATTGTACCCCATGCTATTGCAATCACTGCCCAGAATGTGAAGTACCCTATACTGAAATCCCCTGCACCAATTGACAATGTAAGAAATAATCAATTTTAATTCTTATTGTGGCTACTTAAGGAGTGTTAGAATCATTATTGGAATTACCCGCTGGAAGACTTAGAAGAGGCCACAACAAAACAATCACAAAAGTAAATCCAACACCCCATTTCACTATCCATGCTTTTGCTCTCAATAATTTCTCCTCCCTGTACTCTTCTGCTAGCAGCTCACTCTTTTCCTTCTCAACCACTGTGATCTGCTTAGTGGTGCCCCAATCGTAGTTTTGCGGTGACACAAAGCTACAGATAGCATGTATAGCACCACCAGTAAGTATAGAGACAAGGTTTCCAGCAAGCATTGGTGCATTCCTGCCTGTTGTGTCAAGATTCACTCGGCCATACTCAATTTTCGCAACCGATAGCCAAGTGATGATCCCCAGAAGACAACCAATGGTTGCTCCTAGAATTGCTCCAATTGCATTTGCCTTTCTCCATAGAAGCATAAAAGCAATGGGGAGTACTGCTGAGCCAATAAGCACTCCCATTGCTAGATACATCCAACCCAATGAAACTCCTGCCTTGTTTAGTATCACTGCTAACAACCCCATAAAGCATCCGAAACCAAGGATGACAGCCCTAGATACCTTGAGGATTGTCTTTCCAGTTGCATCTGGATCTATGTATGTGCGGTAGATATCATATGTACATAATGAGGATACTGCTATAAGCTCTGAAGAACCAGCAGATGTCACTGCCCTGTTCAAAAATAAGATAGTTGGAAGATCAAAACCTCAAGTATTCAAAATATCTTCACCAAAATGTGTGTAATTGTGTTTTAACCAAAACATTTCTAACGGTCTATAACAGAATATGCTACTGCTGAAATACTTGACATCAAGTTCCTAGACGTTGTCTATGAATTCCTTTGCAACAAAATATTAAATATATATAAGCTAAAACTCACATGAAGAGCATAGTAAGAAGAAGAACTGATCCTCCTTTTCCCATCAAAGCTATAGCTGTGGCAGGAGGAACAAGACCACGACTTGCTTCACTTGCTGTTATGGGTAAGTCAAGCGCCAGTGCTCCCAGACCTAGTGATGTTGCCAAAGAGAATGGGACTGCAAACCAGACAAGCCCACCTAACAAGTAACCCTTGTGAGTTGATGACGGCCGTGCAGCTATGGCGCTTACCCAATATCCCTGAAGTTTCCAGGGGGTTACTTGAAGTGTGATAAACTAAATTTCTGAACTTAAACATGTGTAATATGTTTCTTAGTTGGTCTTAAAATTTTCTGAACTTACATTGTCAACAAAAACAGTGCCAAAGTTTCCAACAATGTTGATAATCCCGAAGACTAGCCCTCCGGAACTCAGCATTGTTAGGTAAGACCCTTTGTAATTCCCACCAACAGGACCACAAGACTGCCCAGGATGAGAAATTGGCTCCTGACAGATTCTTGATTTACTTGCTACCTCTACCAGATGGTCGTAGACAACTCTGGGGCTACCGAGCTCATTGCTTGCCGTATATACAAGGTATACAAATATGACTAGGACCACATGAACTGAAACCAAATACATGAAGAACAAATACGTCAGACTGATCGACATGAATAGATAAAAAGAAATGTATCAAAACAACTTAGAAGGGAGATGTTAATGATTACCTATAACAGAATGTATATAGCTTGCCAAGAATGTGGCTTTTAGACCTCCAGCTAAAGTGTAGACAATTACACCAAGAGGTGTCAGGAAGCTAGCAGCATAGATGTTTACTCCGGTAAGTGCATTTACAACAGCAGAACCACCGAGCAGCAGCATTGCCGTTACAATAATATTTGTCAAAAAGCAGAAACTGAGGAAGACTATGTGTGCGGCCGTGCCCCAGCTGAAAAGAAATATTGATGATTACAATTGATTATCTATGAGCTTTTGGACACAAATCCTGTGAGGTTTGAAACTTGATGCATCAAATCAGTTCTTTTAATGGAACCAAACGTACCGAGCTTTTACAATTTCGCATACAGTGTGAGCATGAGGAGCCTTTCTCTTGATCTCTATAGCCATTATACCAAACAAGAGTACCTATTTTTTTACCAAATCAAACAATCTCTTATTTATCCATGGTTTTAGAGGTCATTTTATTAATATAATTAACCGACTCTAACAATCAACAGTGTACATATCAGCTTGGACGTGCCTGAATAGTTGCTCCGCTAGCATACCAGAAAGGGCCACTTACTCCATACTGCCAAGCAACATTTGAACTTTGCAAAATTGTAGCTGCGCAGGTCCACTGTAAAATAAAAATTTCAAATCATAGGAAGCTCAATTAGTCCACCAAAATTACCCTTCTCCATAGAAAAATTGCAAATGGTTGCTTTGAATTTAGGACTAGTTGGTCCTCTTATAAACCATTATAATCCAAAGTAAAGACGTGCACTCAGTTTGCAGAACACAAACAATCGAGTGTAGAAAGTTATATCATCCAACAAAAAATCTATTGATATAATGAATAGAGAGACAACGACTTATTGTAACACAATTACACAAGGATTAAGATTCTGTTGTGAGATCGATATACAATCAAAAATGTTGATAGAAGGGACTTGCTATTCCAACAAAACTGGGATTTATCTAAGGGTAAAGTTTTCTTTTCCATTGTTTTCTTACTATTGTCTTTTAGAGCTAAAGCACACAAAAGTTGAATTTCTGGTAACTTCTATATCCTTCACCCTGAAGTCAACTCCAAAAATTGTTAGCTGTGGACTTTATTTCAACTGAAAAATTTAACCACACATCAATGACAAAGTTCTATTCATCAAAAAGATAGAAGATGAGAGAAATAGGGGCCATATACATATACATACCAGGAAAGATGTGAAGACAGCGAAGAAGGCTCCAAATCCAAGAATAACAGAATATCCAACGCTCTGATTGAGGACTGCCTTCCCTTCAAAGAAGCTGCTTTGCCTCCCACAGCCATCTCCAGACACGACGTCGTAGTACTTGCCGGAAAAGTCAAACGGCGGACACCGTGACCCAGAGCTAGCCATCAAGTTAAGGCTAACGAGCTTAGCAGCTTCACGGCCTCCAGTTATATCAGTTACATGTATATATTTTGTATCGATGCTTCTGTTTTTACATGGAAGACAAAAATAGCTGCAAATGATAATGAGCTAATGAGAACAGAAATGCAGAGGGGAAAAACAGGACAAAGGACAAAGGATATTCATGTAATTTGAGCGGCCAGACTAGTAAGCAAGCATGCAAGTAGGCAAGTAGCTGTAGAAAGAACAATTATTGGACTTGTGATTGCGTATTTCCATGCGTTGAGTTGCTTGACTTTAGTGGCCCTATGCCAATCCATATGATTGAGCTATTTTTCGGAAGCAAATTTCATATGCGGTCATAAAGCAAGACCATGAATGTATGTTTTGTGAAGAAACTTTTGCCACCCCAATTGAAAACGCGTCGCTGGAGTTTGAGGGTTTTTGTGGATCTCGATTTGCGTACAAACTATTTTCTGAAAACGCGTCGGCGGATCTCGGGTTTTAAATTGTTAGCTTTAGGGCTTGTATTTTTTTTTTTTTTTTGAAGGGGTTTGGAACCCAGCCAAACTGGAAGGCTCATCCCCACACCTAACTTATTTAATTAATAATTAAATCATGCATAGAGGGGGACATATAACATTGACCTCTAGCAATAGTACAAGAATCTTTGTAGATCTTTGTAGAGTACATCCTGGATGATCGCAGGAGACTCATCTAACCATACATCGTCAAGATAATCCATACTAGCAAGGTGAGCAAGCCTATTGGCTACACCATTTGCTTCCCGGAAAACATGTCTAATCTGAACGGAGTGTAATGAAGTCAAATAAGACTGACAATCTTCAATAATCCGCCCTGTATCAGATCTATCTTCCATTCTATGTTTCAAGGCATTCACCACAATAGAGCTGTCACACTCTAAATCAAAAGCAGAGTAATCTTGGTGAATAGCAAGAAGGATACCTGCCCTAGCAGCCTCAGCCTCCATATGAAGAGCCGAAGAGACATGAGGAAAGTGCCTCGCAAAGGCAGCCAGACAAGTACCAGATTCATCACGAATTACCACACCCACACCACCATCCTCGTGATCAGCACGGTAGCTTCCATCCACATTAACCTTGAGTCTGCCACTAGGTGGGTTCTCCCACTTAGCCAACTTCCTTCTACACGTGGTCTTCCCAGGATTATGAAAACTTTGATAATCTTCTAGAAACTTCTGGGCCCATTGTGCAGCATGTGAGGCATTAAAAATACTTCCCTTCCACACTATGTTGTTACGTTCTGACCATAGGACCCATAAAGCCATAAAGAAAACACACCTTTGACCATCATTAATTAAGTCCACTACATTCATTATCCATTCCTCAAGAGAACTTGCTGGAACATTCCTTGCCTTTAAGCCCAGAGACGTGAAGACCCAGAAACATGCAACCACTTCACAATCACGAAAGATATGCATGCCAAGCTCATGCTCCTGATAACAAAAGACGCAGCGGGAGTCCGGTAGAGAAACTCGCTTAGCCAATAGCCCTCTTGTGGGCAGGATATCTTTCATCAATCTCCACATGAACATTCTAAATATTCTTCATCCTCTACAATGGATCTGTCCATATTTCTGTAAATTTAATTAGGATTTCACTTCCATATTGACTAGGTTACTTTATTCTGTTCATGTTCACTGTATCATTATACATACATATTATGAAACAAAATCATCCATAATTAATTCTCAAATTTGAATGGCCCTAGCTAAAGCATATTTGATCAAAAAAATCTAGGTCAACATCTCATTATCTGAATCCCCATTTTCCAAAGTGTACAATTTCTTGTACACGCACCAACAACAAATTTCACTGCAACATTGCCCTATACCTCATTAACCTCAAACGCTACCCAGAACCCACCAAGAAGGACCCCAAAATCTACTTCGTCGCTCCTTTTTTCTTAAGAAATTATGCAAATCTAAATGTAAAGTATGAAACCATTAGGAGTTGGATCAGGTGGAACCTGATCTTGATCCGCTGAAAATCTTTATCAACAAGCACGATACAAAACCCATGTGTTCTGTTGTCTAAAATGGTCCTCGCCATTGTGATGGTCATTATCTATTATGCTAATTGTG
>BDJD01000796.1:36831-99508 GCA_002564525.1 Rosa multiflora | reverse complement strand
TATATATATATATATATAATGCCTTCACTCTAATACTCTCTGAACCCTAGACACACAACACCAGCCGCACACTCCAGATCCATTTTCTCTTTCTTCTCACTCAACAGCCGCAGACCCCATTATTCATCCTTCCTCTCCCCAAAAGAGTAGCAACACCCTATTTTCATATTCCTTTACCCTTCCTTCATCACCTCACCAAGAACCTCCTCACCCAATTTATCATTCTGCACCATTTTTCAAAGAAAATCAAAGGACTTTTACTACCCACACCATCAATTGCTCATCAACACAAAGATATCTTACTTTTGGTAAAGAGTATGGGCTTAATTTCAAGTTTGGTTCATGTTTGCCTATAGCAAATTGTGAGCCTAGCTTGTGTTCTCTCTCTCGTCTATCATTTCTCTTAATTTCTTATGTATTTGATGATGTATTTGAGTATGGGTAGTGAGTAGTTCAATTTTGGGAGTTAGGGTTGTGAAGCCCTAACTCTATAAATATTGATGCTTTAATTTTAATAAATGCAATTTGCATTGTGTATGCTTTAAATCCGAATTTATTGGTCCTTAGAAGCATGTTTCTAGGCTTTGTCACCCTTGGAAATTATGTTGTGGGCAATTGTGATGAGTAGATTGATAAATTGACAACTTATTGGTCCTTAATTGTAGCTAAGTTTGCTTGGGTCTCTATTATCTTGCACTCTAGGCCTCTAATTTTGGATATTGCGGCCTTAACCGGCGTAATGCCCAAATTAGAGAGTTGATTGTAACCTTAACCGGCGTAGTCCATACACTGAAAGGATAATTGATTTAGTAGCCTTAACAGGTACTAAATACGGGACTCGACACATATAGGAAATGCATGCATTTGTGAAATTAGTATCGATATTTGCAAGATAGTTAGTGTGAATCACCCGACACTCCCATGTTCCCATTAATTTGAAATCCGAATTTTAATTTCTTGCTTGATAATTAGTTGTTTGCTTTTATTTTAGTTGGCATTTAATTTAGTTAATTCCCAATTCAAAACTCCCAAACAAAATTCTACCTTCCATTGTGCATAACTCATTTGGGCTACAAGTTAGTGGCTTTGATTAGGCTTAGTGTATGCTAAGTCGAGCATTGCCGAGGCTTGGTGCCTTGTGAATATTATTTTACTTTTTTTTATTTTTATTTTTCATTGTATGCTTTTAAGTTATTCTAGCGCCAATTACCTCGGTTAGATCCAACACCTAATCCCTGAGGTACGATAATCAAGGTTTGAATACTTCCCTTACTTGACAAACATTCGTACGCTTGCGAGAGTTAATGAATCAAGTCACCCATCACCACCAAGCTGCCACCGATGATCCCCAGCACCACTAAAACACCGCCATGCAGCAACAAGCCACCGCACAGAAGCCTTCCGTCACAGCACCGCCTTGTCACGCCATAGGCAGTCCCATACCAGGCAGATGACCACAAAACGAACCCAGACCAAAGCGAAGACAGATCCCATTCGAGATCTCCACTGCCTTGCTCCGATTTGAATCGCCATAGCCATACACCACGCAAGATCGATGATGCCAGAAACCACCACCAGAAATCTGAAGACCATCACTGCTGCACCACTGCCTCGGCCCCGGATCCAAGAAAGACAGATCGAGAAACGATCTGTACCACCCGAAACCAGAGAAGAATCCACCCTCCCTGGACCACACCGGTGCCCTGAAGGCTCACAACAACTCCGAATTATCAATCCTCTCCCGGGCCAGAACACAGCGGTAGGGAACGCAGACAGTGTTAGGCAGGGAGAGAAAACACACCGTCGGTTTTTTTTCTTTATTCCTAGGCTCGTTCTACTTCGTGAAATTAGACTTTTAGAATGGCGGCAGGCAATCTCATGTCAATGTATCTTGCCAAAAAAATTTTAAAAAATAAAATAAAAAATCTCATGTCAATGTAAGCCTTGGCCTAATTCTTGGTACTTCTTTGATGAGTCATGCTATCCCATGATGTAGATGAGCTTTTTAACCCATATTATGTGCAATGCTAGAATGTCATATGCAAGGATTGAAATATCTCAATATTTTTGATATATCTCCCGATATCATTCTTTTTTGAGGGATCGATTGATCATAGGAGGATAATATCTTATCTTCCACCGTTTCTGCAAAATTTCTCCGATATCATCAAATATCCTCGATATATAAAATATGTAGAATATATCTTGAAAAAATGAAGAAATATCTGTAAAATTTGGTGGAAAAAATAAAAAAAATAGATATAAAAACTCTGTTATTCACAAAAAAGCATATATACATTATGTAATATGAAGGTTATATGAGGTGTAAAATTTTAACAACGATTTCTAGTCAGGATATGGTCTAATATGAAGGCGAATCTGGGTGAGGATAAATCCTCTCAAGGAGAATGAAGTACTTCTCATAAATGCAGTGAGGAAAAATCTCTTCAAGGAGAATATGGGTGAGGAGAAATCTCCTCAAAGCAAGTTTGGGTGAGGACTATTCCCTTCGAGGAAAATCTGAGTGAGGAGTGGAATCCAGGTAAGAAGAAATTTCCTCAAGACGAACCTCGGTGAGGAGAATTCATGATAGAGCAATATCAACAAAAGAAAACAAACTTGATGTAGCCATGTTTCAAAAAAAATAACTCACTTACTTCATCTTTCTCAATTATATGGGATTGGTCCCAATTATATGAAGGTTTCAGATGATGAAAACAAACTATGAGGTTATGATCCGCACAAGAGTGTAAAAAAATAAGGTGCAATTATATGAATCATTTGGAACTGTGTAGTCTGAGACTCTGTGACTTTTTGTAGTCTGTACTAGAACAGTTGGACATGGTGCTCAAGAGAACTTTGTTTATGGGAGGAGAATTAGAGGGGCAACTGATGATCAAAGTACCCCATCTGATGTTTCTTCAGTTGCCTTAAGTTTTAACTCTATCAATTTAGGCATAGAGCACATTGAGACCTCAAATGAATCTCATGAAAGCAACAATCAATTTGGCTATGACGCTTATGGATATAATAGTTAAGGTAGAGTTTTATTTATTTACTCAACATATATGTGGCTATTTTTGATTGGTAGATTGGAAGAGGGGTGAACAAGTAGGTTCACCCGGGGGTGGATCCAAGAATTGTCCTTTGATGAAAATACCCATTTAAATAATTTTGTTTACTAGATCTTTTGATCAATTAATATGTTAATAAAAATACAAGTTCAATTAAAAATAGAATTAAAAATGTATCTCTACCCTCATATGAAAATAAAATTTAAAAACAAGATCTCAACAAAAATTAATTTGTTTTATAGATACAGACAAAACATTTCAAATAAAACTATAAAGCATTTTTTTTTGGACAAACTATAAAACATTTAAAACCAAAAGCTTATCAAACTTTCATAATTTTTTTTTTTCCTATCATTCATATTTTTAATTGAAGTTGAAAGTTTTTCCTTTTGATATTCTCATTTTTATAGACACATTTTCACAATATAAGTGAAAATAAGTGATATTACAAAAACAAAAAATAAGGTAATTTTACAAATTTATCCTTAAAAAATGAGTCACTTGTTTGGCACATGTCAGTTTTTAATGGAACATTAACGGAAGTTAGTGATAGATAACATTTGAAATAAAATCAAAAGGTTAGGTATGGATTGTGATCAAAATTAAAGTTCAGACACAATCGATAAGATAGATGATAAATTCAGGTATCATTTGTGATAATTACCCAAATTTTTATTTTATTCTATTTCAATTTTAGGATAATAGGACCTATACTTGGTGTAAACATGTGCTCTAATAGAGGATATGTGAACTTATTTGTTTCAAAAAGAAGTCAGACAAGTAGGGAATTACACACATGTAATTCTCCCATTGAAATTATTTTCATTTATTTATTTATTAATTGATATCATAATTATTTTACTGACCCTTTGGAAATGTCACATGAAATTATTTCGTCGTTTTGTAGTGTGGCAACTCGTAAGTTAGGAGAGCTGACTCGTGTGGATTGTTTCTTTTGTGATCTTAACAGTGATGAGAAAAATCAAACCAAAATAAAATCAAACTTCTAGATGAATGTCCAATTTTCTCAATTATTAGGTTTAGTTCATCCCACTTAAATTCTAATACTTGATCATAGCTGGTTAGCTTCCGAACTACATCATACTAAGATTGGAGTTGCTGAATATAGTAACAGCAGAGCTCCCTTAAACAATTTGATTTGAAAGTCTATTTACATAAGTGATCTACTCATAAATACTTAAAAACTCAACGGTCGAGATGTCGATATGTGATAAAAAAGTGAGTCAAACAAGTTGTTCCTTCAAATGAAATATATATATATATATATATATATATATAGAATCATTCTCAGGTGCGGATATCCGCACCAAGGAAAAAAGGTGCGGATTTCCATTTTTTCCCCACTTTCCGATCACATTTTCACATCTTAGCCGTTCAGTTTTTAGGTTCTAATGTATAGATCATCTCTACAAAATTTCAGCCAAATTGGTGATCGTTAAGGCATCCAAAACTGCAATTTACACGAATGGACCGAATCTGCCGAACATTCCAGTTTTGACCCACTTTACGATCATATTTTCACATCTTAACCGTTCAGTTTTTAGGTCCTAATGTATAGATCACCTCTACAAAATTTCAGCCAAATTGGTGATCGTTAAGGCATCTAAAACTGCAATTTACAACAATGTACACGAACGGTTCCAGTTCGGCAGATTCGGTCCATTCGTGTAAATTGCAGTTTTGGATGCCTTAACGATCACCAATTTGGCTGAAATTTTGTAGAGGTGATCTATACATTAGGACCTAAAAACTGAACGGTTAAGATGTGAAAATATGATCGTAAAGTGGGTCAAAACTGGAAATCCGCACCAATGAAAAACTGCGGACGTCCGCAGTGGAGAAGGCATGTATATATATATATATTTATATATATATCCCTCACTACAAGGGCTCGTTGTTGATACTCGCCAGAAAGAACTGGGGAGATAAGAATTCGGGATTATAGGTGTTAGACTGACGGAATCGTTTGACTTAATATCAGCCTTCCAAGGTCATTAAAATATATCCAACGATTGTCCATGTTGTCCCTCAAATTTGCCAAAAAAAAAAAAAAATGAATCCCTTAGTGAAAGGGCCATATCTGTGTGTGGTTTACACACATACGCACATGATCGCTTATTATACTAACTTTTCGATCACATATCGGTATCTCAACCATTCAATTTTTAGATCTATATGAGTATATCACTTGTGCAAATTTTCAGTCAAATTGATAATCGTTAAAGTATCTATAAATGTGATTTACAATCATAAACATGAGCAGTTCAGGTTGGACAGATTTAGTTCGTCGATTTATTTAATCTAGTTTGATACCTTAGGGGTCCTCAATTTGGCTAAAAATTTTCAGAAATAATTTATTCATGGAGTCCTAAAATTGAACAATCGGGATGCCGATAAGTAATCAAAAAGTGCGTCTCATGATAAAATAACAAAAGGTTGGACATATTTGGTTCATCCATTTAATTAATCTAGTTCGATACCTTAGGGGTTATCAATTTGGCTAAAAAATTTCAGAAATGATTTATTCATGGAGTCCTAAAAATTGAACAATCGAGATGCTGATAAGTAATCGAAAAGTGGGTCTCATAATAAAATGAAAAAAAAGGGAATGTTTTGATGGAAAAGCCCTATATATACAGAAGCGATTCCTACAAACGATCTTTTAAAATCTTTACACAATGACTATTTACACAATTTTAGAATAAAAATTGCCCACTTACTCCACTAAGAGTTTTTTACTCCCATTTACCCAATCTAACATCTATTGACAGTATTGCCCTCATTTTAATTAATAAATTACACTCATCTCTCTCTCTCTCCCCCCCTCCCCTCGTCGATCTATTCTCTCTCTCTCTCTCTCTCTCTCTCTCCCTTACCGGCCGAGTACTCAATTATTAAATTACAACTTCAATTAAATCTCTCTCCCTCTCAACTTCGACGATCCCATAAGCGGATCTAGCTCCAGCCCACTGGTAAAGCCCGTCTCTCTCTCTCTCTCTCAGATCGCCTCCGCCTTCTCTTCCATCTATTTCTCTCTCAGATCGCCTCCACCTTCTCTTCCAGATCGGTCGGTCAACCACCATTTTCGACTTCACAAGGTGGCTCGATGTTTTGACCTTGATGTAGGGTCTCTAGTTCGGAGCAAGTCCACACTCCTTGATGATTCTGATGAACAAGTATTGCATACGCTCACCTTAGTCTCTGCCGCGAATTTTTCAGAAATCACTTTTGGAGATGAGTTGCTGTGAGGCCTCCTCGAAATTCTCACCCTTTTGTTCATCGGAGCAACTCTATGAGTCTCCATTTTCCTCACCTCCGGCTGAAAATGAACCTCCGATGGCGGATGGTCGTGCATTTCCTGATGACCCGGTGGCTCGGAGCGCATATGAACCATATGCGGAGGCGATTGCAACCGGCGGCGAGTACGAGCCTTCATGAAATGTAGTAGCCTCAGCATGTCCTCCACAGACCTCAAATACCCTCCCTTCCTTGGAGATGAGTTGCTGTGAGGCCTCCTCGAAATTCTCACCCTTTTGTTCATCGGAGCAACTCTATGAGTCTCCATTTTCCTCACCTCCGGCTGAAAATGAACCTCCGATGGCGGATGGTCGTGCATTTCCTGATGACCCGGTGGCTCGGAGCGCATATGAACCATATGCGGAGGCGATTGCAACCGGCGGCGAGTACAAGCCTTCATGAAATGTAGTAGCCTCAGCATGTCCTCCACATACCTCAAATACCCTCCCTTCCTTTTTTTTTTGTTTATTATGATTTGGTTGGGCAGTAATAAGATTATTAGTGGGCAATAAAACGATTATTGGAAGATAATAGTAAGATTATTGGGGGCAATAAAATATTTATTGGGCAATAATAAGATTATTACGAGGCAATAATAAGATTATTTATTTGGATAAACTTACTAAAACTTTCAAAATTAAAAATATCTTCATTTTTCACTAATTATTGATCCATAATAAACTTGTTATTTGAGGGCAATAATATGATTATTGGGGGCCAATAATATGATTATTTGGGGGCAATAATATGGTTAATGGGTATTATTAGGGGGCAATAAATTCATATGCCGGAATCCGGTCACCAGTCCGGTATCAGGATTTCGATGAACGGTCGCCTGATTCAGTGACCGGTCGGCAGAGTCTGCGGCCGGCCAACGGTCACCGGAGTCCCGCAAGGTCTCCGATGACTTCTCTCTCTGAGTGACAAAGGAGAGGGCAAAAATGTCCCAAAAATAAATAAAAATGAATAAAAAAATAATTAATTGGGTATTAGGAAAATGATCTCTTAGACCATCTCCAATGGATTAGTCAAATCCACGTGGAGCCTTTAAACGGTAAGAAAAGACATATGAGATCACTCCATCCCATATGCCAAATCTGATGTGGAAATGACCCATTCACTTGGTCTGTCAAATTTGACAGACCCAAACTCATTTGTCTTTTATTATTTTATTATTTCTCTTTCCTTCTCTCTCTCTTTCCTTCTCTCTCTCTCTCTCTCTCTCTCTCTCTCTCTCTCTCTCTCTCTCGTTCTTCCTGCCCACACTGAAACTTTCAGATTCATCCCCAGATCTCTTCTCTCTAGAGATTGGCTTTCCCATCTCTTCTCTCACAGCTCCTTCTTCTTCATCTATGACCTCACTGCTGCACCTCTTCTCTACCGTCATCTCCCCATCGACTCCAGCCCTCACCACCGTCCAATGGGCATGTTTCATCGCCGGCCAAGACCCACCGATCACCGCCCATCAATTCAACCCCCAGAAGCACTAATCTTTCTGGGCATCTGATGTTTCTGCTATCTTCTTTCGTCGACCTTATTCTCCACATCTGGGTCCTCGGCATCTCCATCATCACCTGTTTAATTTACCAATCGGATGAATGATTTTGCAACAACAATTTTGGATTGAGCAACGAAATTTTCACACTTACCAGTCTCAGAGAGAATCGAAATCTCCTTCTTCACGAAGCAAGCGAACCCTTTCAAATTCTCGCCGGAATCTCAGATCCTGATGGCTCTAGAGTGGGTGGTGCTAGGCTACGCCGCCGGCGCAGAGGCCGTGATGGTCCTCCTCTTCATGCTCGACGGCCTCTGCAAGGGCCTCGTGGCCGTCACGTGCAATCTCCTCAAGCCGTTCCTCTTGGTGGTGCCCTTCTGCCTCTTCCTTTGCTGAGATAATCTTTCCATGGCTCCTTGAAGAGGAGATACCGAAGAAAAGAGAGAGATGAAAGAAAGTTTTTTTTTTAAGGGCTAAATACAAATTACTACCCTGTGGTTTAGGTCCAAAATCAATTCAGTCCCTGAACTTCTAATTTCATCAAAAACACCCCTGTACTTTCAATTTTGATCTAATAGGTCCAATTTGTTAGTTTTCCTACAATTGAGTTATTTATTTGTTAATGTGGCTCATATATGGCCTATGTTTTATGATGTGGTGTCGATGTGGTCTGCATAGTCAATTTAGGAGTGAGTCCTACTATTAAAAATAAAAAAAATTTCAACAAATAATCTAACTATAACTTGAACCCATAACAGAATATTAACGAATTAGACCTATTATATCAAAATTGAAAGTACAGGGGTGTTTTTGATGAAATTAGAAGTCCATGGACTGAATTGATTTTGGACCTAAACCACAGGGTACTATCTAGTATTTAGCCCTTTTTTTTATATATATAATATCTGAAAAAGAAAAATAATAAAATAATGTTTAAATTTGACAGTTCTATTGGAGGGGCAGTTTGTCAAAAATAACAATTGCCACCTCATCTTTCAAATTAGAATTTGACATTTGCATTTTGACCAATTTGTTGGAGATGCTCTTAGAGTGTTTGGGTAAGTGGGCAATTTTTATCATAAAATTGTGTAAATGGTCATTATCCCTAAAAATAAATAAATGAATTCCTTATACACACATGACTCTTGTGGGACTCACTTTTCATTCACATATTGACATTTATACCATTCAGTTTTTAGGTATTCTTGTGCAAATTTTTAGCTAAATTGATTATCGTTACAGTATTAAACTAAATCAAATCAATAGACGAACCGAATCTGTGCAATCTGAACTATTCAGGTTCACAATGGTAAATCGCGATCATGAATACCTTAAGGATGATCAATTTAGTTAAAAAATTTCAATTCTCTCTTTCACAACAAAAACAAACAGAAGAATTACAAATTCAAAATTTGGATAGATTTGCTGCACAATGTATGAAAATCATGACAAAGGAACATTCAAGCTTTAAACAGACTCCCAAATCAGATCGTTCAAGCGAGCTTTGCTATCACTACATTCAGCAACTCCAACTATGAGTATCATAAGTATTAGAATGTAAGAGGGATGAACTAAACCTAAAATAATTAAGAAAATTGGACATTCATCTGGAAACTTGTTTTGATTTTGATCTGATTTTTGTCCATCAATATCAGGATCACAACATAACACAATCCACACGTGTGTTGTTGCCACGCTACAAAAGTAAAAAGCGTCGAAAAAATTTCAGGTCCTTTTCTTTCTCATGATTCTCGGACTTTCAGTAAATTAATAAACAAAAGGACACGAAATTACAAAAAAAAAAAGAAAAAAAAGAATATTAAATACATAGAGGACTGTCCTGCAGTCTCCAATGGGAGAAGCACCAGTGCTAACTGCCACATTAGTAGGTGAAGCATCCTCCAAATTCACCCGACGATTTCCAAGTACCACTTCCATTTTTGATACCAACGCTTACAGTGCCGCTCATCCAACCCCGATTTCGTTGCTGAAGTTGAACAAGAAGCCTGGTTCTCAGTCTGCCTTCATCAGGTTCGTTTCTTCCGCTTCTTCTCTCCCTGAATCCAAATTCCTCACGCTAATGCTGCCCGTTTCGATTGATTCAATCAAATTTTGATTGATTCTGTTTGGACCTGAGATATGATTTTCTGTGTTTATAGCTTGCGATATAAACTGTTTTCTCTAGTTTTATGGTGATCTGAAGTGAAATCATACATTCACTATTTCGCCATATCATTTTTCTAGAACTTCTGAGATTTATGATGCAAAAGATTTGCTTGCAGAAAGAAGTGTACTAAGTTGGTTACGAAAAGTTTGATATCCAAAATGGCTGGTGATCAAGGGACGCCAGCCACTGCAGATGTCACTTCAGGAGATATGATTTTCGGGCCTATTATTGAGGATGGTGTGTTCCGATTTGATTGTTCTGCAAATGATAGAGAAGCAGCACATCCTAGTCTCTCTTTTGTGAATGGCAAGGATAGGGAGACACCGATTCAGAGTCAAACGATGCCGTCCTATATCCCAATTTTTGAACGTCTTCTTGGCCAGCAGATTGTTAAACTTGAGGTCAGTAATGAATTCACATCTTGTGTTTCGTTCTCCTCATACTATCTATTTTTGTTTTCACTTTGATAATTCCTTGTGCTATAATTAACATGATGTACTTTGTTTCATCTAGCTTCCTGTTGGTACCTCTTTATACGGCACTGGGGAGGTTAGTGGGCAACTTGAGCGGACAGGAAAAAGAGTAAGTCACTTTTTGATGACCTATGCGTCGGTTATTTTCCCTTTTTTCGCTAGGTGGTGCAGATTGGTGACTGATGTTGGAATGAAACCTTTTTACTCTTTGGAGGCAATTCATTAGTAGTTCTGTTTGTTTTAGGTTTTTACTTGGAATTCGGATGCATGGGGCTATGGTTCTGGAACTACGTCATTGTACCAGTCACATCCTTGGGTGCTAGCTGTTCTTCCTTCTGGAGAGGCATTAGGAGTTCTTGCTGATACAACAAAGCGTTGTGAGGTGCTATGATTTTGTTGTCGTTGGAAGTTAACTTCAAAATATCATTGCCTGTTAGTTTATAACTTACACTTGGTGTACGTTCTTTGCTCACTGGCAGATTGATTTAAGAAAAGAATCTTTGATACGGTTCATCGCTCCATCCTCTTATCCTGTCATTACTTTTGGTCCATTTGCTACACCCAATGCTGTTTTGAGAGCTTTATCACGTGCAATTGGTAATTTCTCAAACCATTTAGCTTACACTTCTTTTTATAAGTCTGTTTCAAATGTTTCTGTGACAATTATGTATTTTCCAGTGTTAAGTTTTTGGTTCTGAGGTGTTTCTGGAAGGAGAACAAGTCCAGTATGTAGATCTATGCATTAGGATTTAAAGATTCCACAATTTAAAATTCACAAGCTCAAAAAATCTCAGAAAGAAAAGCTTCCCCATGTAATTGCTCATGATAAAAGCAGTGCAATGTGCTAAAGTAACTAGGGAACGCTTAAGACCATTGGAGTTCGAGTTCTATAACTGTTTCTTTTCTCTTTGCCATCCCAAAAACTGTCCACAATAGGCAAAGTTGTCTGGCACTCCAAGTCACACTACAGTATGCCCTTGAACATTCCTTCTGGCACTTGCAGCTCAAAGATCAAATTTAGAACATAGAAGAAATTTAGAATATGGATTTTTAAATGATATATACAACATGGCTTGACATGAAACCACTCCTTTCTGGACAAAAAGTTGGTTGGAGAATATCTGCTTAATTGGTGCATAAGTGCGTTTACATAAAATGTATAAAACAAGTTAACAACCTTCAAGGGAAACTTATAGACATGACTAGAAAGTTAGTAGATTAGGGTAGGCCCTAATTAGATCATGATCTTGGCGAAGTTATCTAAATGAATCATTTATAATTCTCTGTCCGGTTAAAAAACCCTATATTAATTTGATAGAAATGATGATATTTGTAAGAGTACTATCATCTTCAATATCCATGGTATCCTTGATATTTCTCAACGTGTGCCTGCAATAGGTGTAATTCTTTTCTGATATTTCATGTAGTATTTTTATGTAAGTTTCCTTATAATTTCTCTAATGTCACAATGATATTGCTGTATTTTCAGACTCTTGATATCTCAGTTACCATTAATATTCAAAAAACCTTCTTGTTACATTGATAACTGAAGGTTGACCATGAATTATAAATGTAACATAAGATATGTTGGATATATATATACACACACACGCGCACACACACACACATACATACAGTCCTTGGCTAAGGACATCCTTACCTAAGCTTAGGTACGGATTTCCAGTTTTTGGCCACTTTTCGATCACATATTCACATCTTAACCGTTCAGTTTTTAGGTCCTAATGTATAGATCATCTCTGCAAAATTTCAGCCAAATTGATGATCGTTAAGGCATTCAAAACTGCAAATTACAACAATATACACGAACGGTTCCGGTTCGACAGATTCGGTTCTGTTTTACATTTGATTGGCTGTTATATCTATTGAAGGGTCTTGAAGAGAAGACACATAGCAGCCTGAAGAATTTGTATGTTATGTGATTTGTTTAAGTATGCAACTTATGAAAATTGAATAATCAAAGATCAGATTGAACTGTATATATACAGCATATATTACACAGACTATACGTTTGTCTTTAAATGCATACATCAAACATGTGAATGCAGACGTATGTGTTTATTAGTCATGGTAATCTTTGAATAAAGTGCAGTTAGTTGTTTATTATTTATTGTTTGTATAATTGTTTAAATCAGTGAAATTTTTTTCACCAGGTACTGTATTTATGCCCCCAAAGTGGTCCTTGGGTTATCAACAATGTCGCTGGAGCTATGACTCTGATAAGAGAGTTCAAGAGGTATGTAGTTGGTATTTATCTCAAGTTAGGTTCTCTCTATTACGAGCGCCAACACCAAAACCAACACCAACCTTAAGTGCATCAGTAAATCGATTTTCATGATCATTGACCAACTTACATTTGCAGGTTACAAGAACTTTTCGGGAGAAAAAGATTCCTTGTGATGTCGTATGGATGGATATTGATTATATGGATGGTTTTCGTTGTTTCACTTTTGACAAGGTACGTTTTCCTTTAAAGTTTCTTGATGTACGACAGTTGATTGATTTCATCCTATGTACATTTCCGGAATGTCATCATTAATCTTCTGTTCAGGTGATAATCTTGTAAAGTTTCTGAGGCTTTTAATGCATTTAGGATTGGAAATTAATATCCAGAACTTCAATTTGAGAATAACTGTCAAGAGAGCAAAAGGTGCCGTGGGCCTGTGATGCCCATAAGTTCCACATCAGTAAAGCTTTGGGGGGATTTAGTGTACATAACCACAACTAGGAGTTGACTGCATATGGTATCTTAATGCAACTCAGCCTATAGCGTAGGCGGGACACAAGGGCCATGGTTATTGGATGGCGACTCCCTATTAGTGAGGAAAAGCAGCACGGGGCCCTTGTGTACAGGGTATGCAAGTAAATAGCAACATAGCTTGCGCGCGTCCCAAATTTGAAAAGCCTACTGTCAGAAGATGCATGATTTCCTCTTGGCGGGGATGCCAAAGGTCTAAAAAAGGGGATATTTGTGCCCCTTAAGCACGGCCTAAGGCTCGAAAAATCAACTTCAGCTAGCAATTTGAGATGAGGCCTTGGTTTCTGTCAGTTGTTGCTTGTTAGAGTGCTCAGGTTGGGTATTATGCCTGGGAATTAGAAGTTGCAAATATATTATCGGTTAGCCAATTTCCATTGCTAGTAAAGTAGTTGTCCACTCTCTAAGTGGACTAAGCACATTGAAGTGGAATCTCATTATATATATGTTTTCTTTATGTCAAAGCAAATCATCATCCCTAATGTGAAGCTTTCTTATCGGCTCATCAGCTTGGTTCATGTATTGACTAAGCTGCTCTCTGGCTTCATTTGTCGGGTTGAGTTCTACCTTATTAGACATTGTTCAATCCTAGGCATACATTCATATTCCATAGCCTACGAGATCAAATTAGTACCCTCATTCTAAATAAAGATAAACTTTATCAATTTCGGCTTTTTGGATAGATTGGCGACAGAGCAGAACTTTTTAATGATGGGGAGGCTGTGTGGCTTTCTTAGGGGTCATGTTTAGATTGCAGGTCATGGGATTTGGGATTTAATAGGAACCAGCTGTTTCTTCATCTCTCTCTTTTTTTTTTTTTTTCTTTTTTTTTTATAGGCTGTTTAGCTGTATTTGATTGGTCTGTTTGATGGCTTATATCTCATTCAATGCTGTTGATTTGTTTAGTGATTTCTTGGTGGACTGCTGGTCAGTGGTCACTGTATTTGTATTGCTGTTCCACTTTATTTATTATTTATTATTTTTTTATAAAGTTGGTTCTTTTTCTATAAATTGAGTGGATATTGGATATTATTCCTTTCAATGAAATGCCATTATGCTAATACCTTTCAGGACCATTTTCAAGATCCAAAATCCTTGGTGAAGGATCTCCACCAAAATGGTTTCAAGGCAATATGGATGCTTGACCCAGGGATAAAAGTGGAAGATGGTTATTTTGTGTATGATAGTGGTTCTAAAACTGATGCCTGGATTTCGAAAGCAGATGGAAAACCTTTTGTTGGTAACTTTTCTCTTTGTATTGGGTTTGAAATTTTAACCCAGTATTTTACCGTCTTAAAATTTCCTTTCCATCTACAGGGGAGGTGTGGCCTGGGCCTTGTGTTTTCCCAGACTTTACACAGGCAAAAGTTCGATCGTGGTGGTCCAATTTAGTCAAAGATTTCATTTGTAATGGTGTTGATGGTATATGGAATGACATGAATGAACCTGCTGTTTTTAAGGTAGTTCTATAATTGCTTGATGGTGCTTGCAATTTGTTCAGTTGGTGTTGATTTTTTTTTTCTTCAGGTTGTCACAAAAACAATGCCTGAGAGCAATATCCATAAGGGGGATGATGAACTGGGAGGCTGCCAGAATCACTCACACTACCACAATGTATCATTTATTCAACCCCCGTCTTGTGCTTTTGCTTTTTAAGTTTATTTTTTGGTTCAATTTTGTTGAACAGTTTGCTCCACTGTGCCACCCTGGCTAGAAACTTGATTTCCTCCAGTTTCTGGGTGTCTTCATGTTATTTTATCAGATTGCAGTGTGCTGCACTCATCAATGATAAATTTCTGAACTTCAAAAGTTGTTGATTTTGCTGCTGATTAGGTCTATGGGTTGCTGATGGCAAGATCAACTTATGAAGGGATGAAATTGGGTAATGCAAAGAAACGTCCTTTTGTCCTCACGAGAGCTGGATTTATTGGTAGCCAGCGGTATGCTGCAACATGGACTGGAGACAATCTTTCAACTTGGGAACACCTGCATATGAGTATTCCCATGGTACTTCAATTGGTATGTAATTCTTTTAGTCTGGTTCCCAAAAGTGCAGAAAAATTGTAGACCTGAACTTGATTTCCTTGCCTCTTTTCTAGTTAGCTTCTCGTACAAAAATTGGTCTGTGGTCTTACAAGATTAGTATTATTTACATCCAGAAATGTACTCCAGGTCACCCACCCTTTAAGGTTGAGATTAAATGAATGTAATTTTAGTGTCTTAATCTCAACCCTTGATTATCAGATCCCGCTGTAGTTGACCATATACTATCAATTATCATTCCTGATACTTTTTCATTCTCTTCCCCCTAAACATATCCATGTTAATATTTTCATAAAAGGCTGTATTCTCATATGTTTTGATATTATCAATTTCAAGATCTTTCCTTTAAATCTTGAAAGGCTTGGTTTGGTTTTTAAAATAGATGAAGAAAAGTTCTTTCTTTCAACCAGTTACTCGAGAAAAACTACAGAATTGTTTATCAACTAGTTTGCTGCTTATCTTGATTCAACTCCTATAAGATACTTGTTAGTTTGTTTTCAGGGACTTAGTGGTCAGCCACTGTCGGGGCCTGATATTGGTGGCTTTGCTGGAAATGCAACACCTGAGCTCTTTGGAAGATGGGTGGGTATAGGTTCTCTGTTTCCCTTTTGCCGTGGGCACTCTGAAAAGGACACCGCTGACCATGAGCCGTGGTCTTTTGGGGAAGAGGTTGGTCATGCTCGAGGATTATGAATTCTATTTCGTGGTTGTTTCTTAATTATCTTGATCAAATAATGATTGGATAAAACAAATCTTTAATAACTACTGTGCTCACTTATCATTAGTCTTCATTAAAATCTCTAAAGAGCTAAATGAAGGTGTGGATAAAGGAGAGGATTGTAGTAGCTTGAAAGCCTGAAGAGGGATGACTAAGAATGAAGATTTCATGGGAGGGTAGTGGGTGGCACCAATTTAAGAGAAGTTGAGGTAGATTCATTTGAGATGGTTTTGTCATGTATAGGGAGAAATAGGGATGCATTGGAATGTAATATTGAGTTGATTATAGTTTGGATAAAAAAGTTGCAATAGTAATCAGAACTTTTTCTTAAGGATAGTTATTAGAGATGTAGTAGAAAGTATGGCATTGGATAAGTTTACCCGTCTAAGTGGAGGAGGCTACACGTCCTAGGACAATAGTTTGGACGGGATCTTAGGTTTCCAATCCTAGGCATCAAGTGGTGAATGACTTACAATGATGACATGCATCCACTTCTATACTACTGGAATCTACTATTTCTTCCTAGGTTTGTTATTGTTTTTTCAGATCTAGATCTACTCTGCATGCTATTGCTCAGAACTAACTTGGCTTTTCTATGTTAGTGTGAAGAAGTATGCCGCTTGGCATTGAGGAGGCGCTACCGTCTTATACCTCATTTATACACTCTCTTCTATATGGCTCATACGACGGGTACTCCAGTGGCAAGTCCTACATTTTTTGCTGGTGGGATTTCATGCTGTTGAATGTTGTGACTTCTTTTGGAGAAGGTGAATCTCTGCTTTGTTAAGCCACTAATTACAGGCATCCGATTCTTGTGCAGATCCCAAAGATACCAGCTTAAGGAAACTGGAGACTTCTTTTTTGTTGGGTCCAATTCTAGTGTATGCAAGGTTCTCACCACTTTCTTATGTGTTACAGTATGAAAGTCGTTGTAGATCGTGCATTCCTATAGTCTGGCTTCCATCTTTTATGGTATCTGTACCTTGTGTTTATGCCTTAAGCAAACTGAGACTGAATTTGACATCACTTATCAAGAGAAAGGCTGGTCAATCTTCTGCGTTATTTTTCTAATCTGTAAATCCTTTCTATAGAAAAACGTACTGACAATAAAAGATACCTCATCCAACCTTTCATATGGTTCTTTTCAAACAATTCATTTTTTGTTGCATAAGTGAAGCTCAGAGTTTATCAAATATTATGGGTAGATATTAAATGTTACTTCCACCTTTTATTCCCTTTGCATATTGGGAAATTAAGGAAGTGTAAATTTAAAAACGCACCCTGTGGATACATTGCAGCATGTAGATCGTTTAATTTTTTCTAGTTTCATTAACAGATTAACTCACTGATAATGGTGGGGTTCAGTTGGAAATCCTCACTGATAATGGTGGGGTTCAGTTGGAAATCCTTATTTGGTCTTTGATCCTGGAATTTTGCTTTGACATCCTATTTATCATGATCAGCACTGCGGTTGGTCGGGGGTTGGATGCTTTGCAGTGCACATTGCCCAAAGGAATCTGGATATGTTTCGATTTTGATGATTCACATCCAGTATGTATTTCTGTACATATTGATAGGCTTTGTTAGTTTGTCTGTTTATTGTTAATCTCTTGTTTGCCCTCATTTCTTTGTTTCCTTTTAATTCTTTTCTGTTTATTGTAGGATTTACCAGCATTATATTTGCAAGGTGGAGCAATTATTCCTGTGGGTCCTCCTCATCAGCATGTTGGTGAATCTAATATATTAGATGACTTGACACTCCTTGTGGCTTTAAATGAACATGGTAACAATTGAGTTGTGTTATTTTGTTTATATTGTTTGCTTCCCTGGTCAATTTCTTACAGTAACATTTAGTTTGCTGGCTGTTTGAATATTTTTAAATTAAATTACTATCTATCTTTCCTAACTTTTTGTAGGCTAAAAATTTGTATTTGGCAGCTTAATGAATTCTCTCTTCATATACAGGGAAAGCTGAAGGTGTTTTATATGAAGATGATGGTGATGGATATGAATTCCTGGAAGGAGGATTCTTGTTGACACACTATGTTGCTGAACTTCAATCATCAACACTTACTCTCAAAATTTCAAAAACTGAAGGATCTTGGAAGAGGCCAAACCGTCGCTTGCATGTGCAATTATTGCTTGGTGGAGGTGCCATGGTATGTCTGTTTCTTGAGAGACAAGAATAATGCCTGAGACTAGCATACATTAATTTTAGTCCTGACTTCCTCAAATAGGTTGATATATGGGGTAAGGATGGAGAGATTCTTCAACTTTCAATGCCTTCAGAACAGGAGGTCTCACAGCTGGTTTCTACCAGTGAGAAACAGTACAGAACTCGTTTGGGTAAATACTTTGATGCTCATACTTAGTCATTTATCCTGAACATAAAATATTGCTAAATGCTACTTCTTTGTCAGATGACAGTAACCTTGACTGAATTGTCTTAATGGATTGCCCAATTCAACTAAGCTTCACTAAACTATCCTTATTTATTTTTTTCTCTTTTCTTTTTATTCTTTTTATTTTTGATACGAAACTAGATTTTTCTTTTTCTTTTGACTACCACAATTAAGAATTTCCTTTTTTTTTTTTTTCTTTTAAAGAAAGATTAGAGATCTATTTTTGTTTTTTTGTGATCAGCAGGCATTTTACTGTATATCCAAATTGCAACTTCATGAGTAAATTTAACTTGAAGGATCCACTTCTTAAGTAGTATTTTGATAATATTTCTTGTTAGTTGATAAAAGGCACTGGTGAAGAATCTCTCTGAGAGTTTTGGTGGAATTTTTGAGCCATTGTTTATTCTGTCCTCATTTTTGGATTTTATCTGCAAGAATTCTATAAATTTTTTCTAGTTGCAATCCTGGAAGTATTCCACTCATGTTCACATTTCTCCTTTGAAGTCTTCAGTAACCCCAGAAATGTTCCTGAAATGTAATAGAAGATGTTTTTTCAAAATTCACTTGATAGAATACAATGCATAATATATATATATATATATATATATATATATATATATTTGTGTGTGTGTGTGGGGTCGTGTGTATTTGTAAAAATCCTAATTAGGGGACCACGGATTAATGGGTTTTAATTTATCAAATATAGAAAATGCCAAGCGTATTCCAGCAGTAGAAGTGAGTTCTGCGCAGAAAGGAATAGAGCTTTCAAGGACGCCTATTGAATTGAAAGGTGGTGATTGGGTTATTAAAGTAGTGCCCTGGATTGGTGGTCGAATCATTTCCATGACTCACCTTCCTTCAGGTAGGACTTTCTACATTATGGCTATTTTTTTTTCTACCGTTCCTTTCCTTCTCTTCATTATGTAGATACGTCCTTACATAATTTCCTTGCTCTCCGCTATGCCATGTAGTCTTTCCCCCAATATTTTAAGAATAAAATTCCTGCATTTGTTATTAAGTTAACTTATGTTAATTTTGATGCTTTCCATAGTTGATTCTTTCATGTGGTCATGGTTTCAGGGACACAGTGGCTTCACAGTAGGGTTGATATTAATGGTTATGAAGAATATAGTGGTACCGAGTACCGCTCTGCTGGATGTTCTGAGGAATACAATGTTATTGAGTGAGTTTCTGGAGTAGACTATTACTAGCTGCATATTTTTATAAAGCATGAATTGAAAAGAAAACCCAAGGGCATTTACTTTCCACCACTTCTCTTCGGAAGACCATCTTATATTAACTCATACTGAGATGCTAAGTAAAGTGGTTTTGTATCACAGTGAAAAACTCATTAGTTTCTATATAATTGTTTGTATCACCTTAGGAGCGTTCTAGAACTCCAAAAGATGTTACTGATTGGCCCTAGGTAGACTCAAGATTAGCGAAATGGACCTCCCCTGATATCTATCCATTCAACCAGTTTTGAAATGGCATTGGAGTAGGTGGTGGTAGAGACATAGGTCCGAATGGACCTTCACCTCGATTTGGAGGCTGTTTAAGTTTCGGATGGATATATCTGTGTCCATATTAATGGCAATTATGGTAGTCTGTAGCTTGCATTTATTCTCTGAAGTCTTCCTCGCAGACGAAATCTCGAGCATGCCGGGGGGGAGGAATCTCTCATGTTAGAAGGTGATATAGGGGGTGGATTGGTTCTCCAACGACAGTTATATATTCCAAAGAATGATCCCAAGGTTTTCCGGATCGACTCTAGCATTATAGCACGCAAAGTTGGTGCTGGTTCTGGTGGATATTCAAGGTTCGTTGTGGAACATCAACTTCTTTTTCCTTCAAATGCGTGTGTGTGTTTTGCCTACGATTATTTCTGTGTTTGAGCTCATATGAATGCATGTTTGAAATTTTTCTTGTGGAATCGACTATTCCAAGTCACTACAAGTACTCAGATCTCTATCAGATAACTACGATTGTTTCTGTGTTTGAGCTCATATGAATGCATGTTTGAAATTTTTCTGGTGGAATCGACTATTCCAAGTCACTACAAGTACTCAGATCTCTATAATATAACTCATATTAATGAAGGTTGCTGGACACCACCTCTAAATACTTCTGAAAGCCATAAAAAGGCTGGTCCTAATGTGTAAGCCTTGATTTGGCATATTCCTCCAGTGATGGGGAGCCTAATCAGATCTTTAGTTTGTCAATGTGTAGTTCTGATTTTCTGTCTGCTAGCTTCTCTCTGTTTTTTTTCCCCTTGTCTTGTGATATTGTATCCTAATTGCTTTATTTGTTGTCAATTTATGTTTGTAGACTGGTATGCTTGAGAGTACACCCGATGTTCACCCTGTTGCACCCCTCAGAATCTCATGTTTCATTTACGGCTATTGACGGGTCAAAGCATGAAATTGGGCCCGAATCTAACGAGCAGTTCTATGAAGGGAATTTAATGCCTAATGGTAATTTATCTATCACTCAATCTTTTGGATTCATGAAAATGAAAAGTTGGAGCTATATCATCCTGCTCATAGTATATAATCACTTTTGAAACCTTTAATAGTGACAAAGTCTTTTCACTTTCTATGTTATGGTTGTGCTTGCAAAGTCTAAGGGGGAAAAAAATCAAAGTAAAAAACTACAAAAGAATAAACTTATTAAGCATACCACTTCATAGATTTAGGGTTTAGGAGCTGTTGATGTTAACAAAGTAAAAAGAGTAAAATTCCCAAATTTTGTGCTAGTGGAAAACTAGTGAATGCTTATGCATTTTTTGTTTTTTCCTCTAATTTTAAAATGTCATTATAGTCATAACAAGAATGAAGAATTTAAGCTTATGGCGGTTCTTGACATGTGAAATCTTGCGTAGTCAAGGATACTAAGGTAGTCAACATTGGTAAGGACTGGGACCTAAGGGAAACAGTTGCTTCTTGGTTAGGAACCACTAGGAGACTTGATTTGTTCTGGCATATTTAATTGTGACGCAAGTTTTCAAAAATTAGATACCTGGGGATTGGATTGTGTGTTAGATTTGTCTTCCACCACATTGCAAACCCACATGCAGCGTGATAAAGTAATCTGGGGTTCACATCCAAAACCAATTGGCAATGGATGGAGTAGCCCAAACCCTTATAAACCCATAGGCAAGGTCCCATTTTTCCCATGTGGGATGTATATATTCTCAACACAGCGGATGCATCTTTGTAGTTGATTATTTCAGGAAGTGTACCTGCACTTTGGTGTGCTGGCCTAAATATGGCTCTGATACCATCTATAATGCCCCATGCTTGTCCAAATATATTAGCCTACTGGGAAGAAACCATTTCAACCACATATATCCTACTAGAATTTACTCTACAGTCTATAGGTTGATAGACACATAACTCTCTACACTGGAATGAGTTCCAGTGTTTGGGAGTGTAAGGTTTATCTGACTTTATGAGTAATCTCAACATCATACATCTCTCCTCAAGGAGTGGTCGTGATGTATCTTCTTACACTGACATAGTATCAGCAATTACTTAGCAGGACAAGAATGTTAAAATAGTAAAAGCTCAAGATTAAAACATGAGGTAGTTAATACATCTTTTAAAATAAGGCCCGGTCGCATTAAACGGCATGTCACTCAATGGTTTGAATTATTAGCATTTCTGATTTGTCCCTAAAATGTGACATGGATGTAGTCACATTGGTAAGTGAGGTGCAGTTTACAAGTTTATGTCGGTGTCAGAAACTTGAGCAAAATGAACACAAATTGTATGAGAAGAGTCAAAATCTGTGCACTTTCCAAATTACTGTATCTTATATTTCTTTGTTCTTTGATCATATCATATACTAGATGCTCTGATTGATATTACAATTGTGAAACATAGAGACTAGAAGACCTACCAATTGTTGGAATTTGAGTTGTCGACCCACAATGGTTATTTTATTAATTGTATTTTGGGCTACAAGGAAAAGAGTTGTACACTTGGCAGTTGAGTTCAGTGTGCAAGCAATAATAGTTTGGGTTTGCTTGGATTTTTCTCCTACAATGGTCATCTTTGATGAAAATTGCCTTTCCTTTTTCTTGTTGCAACAGGTGAATGGATGCTCATTGATAAATGCCTTGGCTTGGGGTTATTGAATCGGTTTGATGTCAGTCAGGTTTTCAAGTGCCTAATCCACTGGGGAACTGGTACTGTTAATTTGGAGCTGTGGTCCGAGGAGAGGCCTGTTTCAAACCAATCACCTCTTAGAATATCCCATGAGTATGAGGTGATAGATCTCTTTTAGAAAATCTGGTGTAATCAAACGAGCATGCTACGAAAATAAAGCGTCTGAACTTTGAGAAGCTGTGTAGCAGCTAGTGTGAGTGTGGCTTCAATGATGTGAGAAATGTATGTCACTTGCATATATGATAATACCACGGTAAATGCTTTTTGACTAAAAGAGACCAAGGCATCTTTTAAATAGAAATCAGAAATCAGAAATCAGAAATCATTAGAGTATTTTATCAGTAAAGAATGTACATGTCACAAAATTAGAGAATGTTTCAAAATCATGAATTCGCTGATATTTATAGTGAAGTTGATTGCACCTTCAGGTTATCTATAACCATTCAGTAGCTTTTATTTAAGCTAGATACATGTCTTCAACTTATATATATCATCACCTCGGGCAAAACACAAAAACCATGTCATCTACTATCAGACTTCTTGCTCGTCTTAATACAAGGTGAGTTCAGGGATTTCAATGGTAACCAATTGGAGCTGGAGATTCCTTCAGTTCACGTCCATTATAATGTATGTCCTGCAAAGCAATTCAATTGTATCAATTAGAACCAAATATAAACATATAGAACCTCTGGAGCAGCAGTTATTGAAAACAGATGTGCTAGAGTCAGGTGCGATCTTCAGTCCTTACCGAAGCGAAGTGATTGACATCTCGGTGGTGAGCCTCGTCTGCCCTAACAACTGTAACAACATCTCTCAAGGTGGAATTGGAAGGTAGCTGCCAATAATCAATAGCAATAGCTGGAGCTGGAACATTCTCAATGTTACCTTTGTCTAATTCATTGAGGAACTCGGTATATGAGTGAATTGCTTCCTCCTCAAGATATCCAACCATTCTATGAGCAAACTTGGGTGAAATCATATATCCCAAGAAGTACGCATTGAAGAAAACACCTTGAACAGCAAATACAAGTGCACGCTCGTACCACTGGGGCTTGGCGACTTCCATGAAGGTCATGAGGTGCATACGCTCGTTCTCGGCTTCTTCTAGAAGAGCTTTGATCCAGCCGCCACTGTGCTCGAATCGCCTAAGCGATTTGCAGTGCAGCAGCATCCCTCCTACCATTCCAGGCACTGCTGCCACTGTCTCCAGCATCATTGCCCTGCACCCATATCGCCTCTGCATAACAAGGATGTAGCATATAGGTAAAAAAAAAAAGTAACTACCAAAAAGTGACAAATCATAAAAATGACCAAGCAAATTAATAGTTAACAATACCTGGAAGAATAGGTCCGTAGGCCATCGGAGAGACTTGACAGTCCAGTAGGCCATTTTGTCCAGCAAAGTTGTAGGCACATGATGCTTCTGGAGATCTATCGAGGTGTCGGCCTTGTACGTCTCCCATGGCTTCAAATTTCATCAAATAAATCACAGAGATTAGTCCAAAATTAATTTCATCAAAGAAAAGAGATATAATTAACAATTCGTTAAAATCGACCATTAATTAGTAATTAACATACTCTGAAGCAATTCCATTTCCATTCAGTACCGTCTTCCCTGGTAATCTTGTTCGGTCCCACCCCCCAGTAGCTGGTGATGGCCTTCTCCTCATCGTCCTTATTACCACCACCGTGTCCGGCAACCGAAACGGCAGAGTTGCTATGATCAGCCTCCTCCTGCTGCTTCTCCTGACGGCCGAGAGCCAGAGTGCTACCACTGCGTACCCTCTGAACGGGGTAAATAATGCTGCCGTTGTTCCACCATGCGCCCGCAGCCGCATCCTTTAGAGGAATGATTATGGAGGACAGTTGTTTGGCCGCGGGCGCATTAGTGGTGGCAGCTCTGGCTGCCGTGGAGAAGAGGCGCGCACTTGCTACGTGCGCCGCCGACTTCGCCATGTGCCTGCACGCTTGCGTGCCAGTCATCGTCATCATCTTAATCAATCTATCAGGTTTTGGAATCAGAACGAATGACAGAGAACTAGAAGAAGAGTTTTTGTTTGGTTTTCAGGGTTTAAGGCTTTTGTGAGGGTTTAAGAGAGAGTCGGCTCTAGGGTTTATATATCAGTTGAAAGTCATTGGTTCAGACATTTCGGTTTGGCCTACTCATGTGATTGAAATTATCAAAGTTGGTAAGCATCGGGTGGTGATGGTGACTTGTATGACTGTGATTGCGACACGTTCTCTCGTGTTTATGGTTAGGCAAAATTGGCTGCCTGTAGAGCCTAACATGGCCAATCTACGTCCTTTATCATATTACAACATGGCGTAAAAGGAAAGCTAAGATTCAGAATTTTCTTGAGGAACAAGAAGTGTGTTGATTTTGCGTGGTGGCCAAGTTTACAATGGATATTGTAGTTATATAACTCGCAGCTAGCCAAATTGGCTACGTGATGCAATTTTAATTAAATGATGCCTTCTGATATCTCTGAGCCTAGTTGGATTTAGTTAAATTATCAAAAACCTTAATAAGTTGCAAAACCATGGGCGAACCAATAAATTACAGAAATAAGATTTAAATAAAATTACACCTACTTGCCCATTTTTACTTTTATTTTTCTAATGGTTTTTTTTTTTTTTTTCACATTCATCCTTTTATATTTTCAAATAGAGAGCTTCTATTCATACTTCCAAAATTGACATTTGGACCTCTATCTTTTTCTAAGTTATAGTTGTTTTTGTCTACTCATGTCAAATTACTAATAAGAACACATACAGAAAAAAAAAAGAAAAAAAGAAAAAGAGTTTGTTCGTACCTCCAAGTCAATATGTAGTCTTCAACTTGGAGAAATATTATTCTCCAATGTAAACCCTAAAATATACATCAAACTCTATGGAAGAAAGTGACGATTCAGTAATTGAGCAAAACATCCTTTTGGAGTCTTCGCACAAGGTATGGGCTATAGAAGTTTTATATTCTTTTTTCACTATCTTGATTACTATGGATCTGTGTATTCGAAAATCAAGACATCTTCAGCTTTTAATGTTTTGCCTTCAGGCCATTGAGATATCCCAGATATAGACCCCTCCCTTTTTCATCTCCCACGATTTTCTTGTTCTTCATTTTTGTTTTTGGTGCATGAATTCATTTATGTATTTCTATTACTATAAAATTCATAAGATTTTTTTGTAGTCTGTAAGAGGGGGAATGGCTAAAGAATAGTACAATGGGCTTTTGGAGGTATGAATAGAATATATATATATATATATATTTTTTTTTTTTAAAAGCCTTTTTTTTATTTTTTATTGGACAATAGGCATTTGGGAAAATTAGGGTGGTGTAGATAGCATATTAGTTATTTATAAATGTAAATTGGAGATCTATTTAAGTAGTAGCGAGGTCCAAACGCCAATTTTAAAAGTATGAATAGAAGCTCCATTTCAAGTATTGAAAATGATAAAATATGAAGATCTTTAGAGAGAAAATATCGGAGCTAGATTTTTTTCTTCACATCGCCATTCTCAATGGATCCAGCTCCTCTAAAGTGAGGAGCTTGTGAATTTACTTCAATTTCATAAAATCTGGGCTCTCTATCCAATCTAAAAGTCCTGAAAATTGACACATCATTCTTGGATCTATTTTGGTTTTTGGTCTAACCATGGTTAACTTGCCGTTAGCTGTCGATAACTCCAGCAAAAAAAAAAAACTATGTTTTGTGTTATACACTCTGTGTTTCTTCTATGCATGACTTGCTGCGTTGTTGTTTCTCTGTGCTTCTATGGAAACTCGTCCATGGTTACAAGAAGGCATAAACACAATCAGGTTCCTCCTTTAAAACGACCTCTTGATACCTTATTTGATATGAGTTTAATTGTTCTCTTTGCTGATTTATGAAGTACTACATAGTTTATTGATTTCTGAAAGTCAGATAGTTCTACTCATAAGAAATTCTCTTGTTTGTCAATCCATATATTTTTACTCACATAGGAATTAGGTTAAAATCGAGTTAAAATTGAAAACTTTAATTTAATAATCCTTGAGGTCCAAAGCTTCCACGAAGAAACTTTCTGATAGGAAAAAAAAGACCAAGAACTGAAAATATACTGTTAATTTATTTTGTTCTAAGAGGAGTAAACTAATAATGATCTTCATCCATCATCCATGGCTCTGTCTCCGCCATTTGAATATGCAGTAGTACTTTATACACAATCAGATGCCTCCCATCCTATTAATCAGAGTAGCTCTTCAGCGATTCCTATTTTCATTATCAAAAAACGGTAATGTTGGTTTATTTATAGTTGAGTATCCAGAAGATTAAGACCGTCTGCATGACAATTGTCATTTTAGATAACAGTGGGCATAGTGTTGAAACTTTTTCTGATGTGAGTAGTTGTACTGCTGCTGCTACAACACACACACATATATATTGCATCTAGAACTACATCAGTTTGATTTATTTATCAGTTTATCTATGCCTAATGTAAAGTCTATGAACAAAGTGCATATTTGGACAAGAACTACATCAGTCTGATTTCTTTATCAGTTTATCTATGCCTAATGCAAAGTCTATGAACAAAGTACATATTTGAAAACTTCATATTTAAACAATATATGAACAGAAAATGCAGAAACTTGTCGATAGCTTGTGTCAATCTAATAATCCTAATGGATAAAAGATACCAGCATCCATTAAATGATTAATATTTCTATAGTTGTGAATCATTGTATCTTATAGTTAATATTTGTCTTGTTTTATTACTATCAATGTCTTTGGCTTAACATATCATATGTTTATCATATATGCAATATAATGTAATTTTTCTTTCTTTCTTTTCATATAGGATCAAGGAGCTCCACCATCAAGAAAGAGAAAGAAATAATTGTCTACTCGTTTAGTTGGTTATCATACATAGCAATCTTCTATATATCTATCCAAAACTAGATGCAGATGGTTGTTACCGTGTTTTTATTTTCTGTAGCTATTAAAAGTTTCATGAATCTAGAGGGAAGTATATATTGTTGAGATGATTTGAATGATGGAGTTTTATCTCTATATCATTGATCAATGCTAGCTCTTGTGTTAAGCTCCACTATCATATGTACCTGAAGAAGTAGCTAATACTCTCATGCAGGTTTAACTCTTCATTTGATGATTTTAAAAAGCTAGATATATAATGCAAGGGAGAATATCATGATAAGAGAGTGGTAGAGAATAAAGGGTTGAGGAACCGGATTAATATTCAGTTGAGGAAACCAAAAGAAGCCAGTGATATAGCTGAACAAAAATTTTACAGAAAAGATTAAAATAAAAGCCTAACAAAGGGCTAAAGGTTCAAGCATATGCGGTTACTGAATAACTGGGTAAGAGCAGCTGCTTCTAAATAGGTAGTGAAAGAGCAACTGCTGTTACTGAATAACTAGAGTTGCTTCTATAATGGTACCACTCTTAGATTTATGAGACTCCACAACCCTTCTTGCAGCTTTTGTCCATTGACATAGTGTTGGCGACAAACATGCATGTAGACATCAGCCTCGCCAATCAGTTCAGTCTTCATCTCCTCTGTGTTCCTCAGGGTAAAGAAAGCTCGTTTGCCACACATTTCATATCAAGCTGTCAACTTAGTTGTAGGCTAAAGAGATAAAAAAAAAAAATTGAATGACAGGGTTTAAGACTATATACAAAGCACTGGATGGAAGGCTTGAGCTGTTGAGTTTCTTACAGCATCCAAACCCAAAAAGAAAAAAAATTAGTAAAGATGAAGAGCAAAATCACCTTTCTGGCCTTTAATGACTAATACCAAGATCATACTACATGTTTACCTGAACAAAATTTAATTTCAATACAAAAATTTTGAGTTTGTCAATTCATCGAACACCTTAAGTGCATCTATCAAATTCCACTAAAAGTTAGCCCAGCTAGTCAAAAACAAAAGAATCAAACAGCCGATATCAAATTTCAGCAACGATCTTTGAGTCTGCGTTCCCCATAATCTGAAAATTATGTGTTTGAATAAATCAAGTCACCTCAAAGTAAACGACAAAAAGGAAGAACGACCCTTGCACGTCAAAGGAACTTGACCCTTTCTTCCATGCCTCGATGACCCTGATTATATTTATGCCTTCTTGTAATTGTGGGCGAGTTTCCATGGAAGCACAGAGGAGAGCAAGTCAGGGATTGACGCAAAGCAGAGTTTTCTTTTTTGCTGGAGTTCACGGCAGTTAACATGAAGTTAACTTGAGTTTAGACCAAAGGCCAAAAATTGATCAAAGAATGATGTGCCAATTTTCAGGACCCTTAGATTAAATAGAGAGCCAGATTTTATGAAATTGAAGTAAATTAAATTTACTCCTCACTTTAGAGGAGCCGGATCTGTTCTGAATACCCTAGACCTTCCTTCACCATGGTTGATGAAGTCTCAGCCCGCCTTGCAACTATGCTTGCCATCTCCAAGAAAGGAGACACATCATTTGAGTCACCGCAGCGCCCTACCGCACTGCACCACACTCTACACTTGATAGACCTTCTCTTGCCACCTTCAATTACCGTGTGATGGGAAACATTCCCACACAGAGATAAACATAAACAAAATCAAAGTTAAAATTCAAAAACTACTAACAAATAGTTATAGAATGTTACTATCACAGTTATACAAATCTACTGAATACTAGCATCGCCATTGAATTGTTTTCAATAAAAAAATTTCATAGAACAAAAACATGATCAAGATTAGTAAAACTGAAGATAGTAAGCCTGCAACGCACTGCAAGTGTGCTGCTGCATCACGAAGCAACCAGACTCTATCAACTAGATAAACGGAAACAAAAACCAAAGTCAGTCAAAACACAAAATTACTAACATAATTGTAGAGAGCAACTGACCACGCTATCAACTAGATAAACCGGGGGGGGGGGGGGGGACTACTAACAAAATGTGCAAGACTACTAACCTAATTGTAGAAACCTACTAATCGAGTTATAAGAAGCTACTTGCAAAGAAATAAAAAGCTAGTAGTATAGCTATGGTTTGCGATAAGAAATGAAAACACAACTTGGTGTCCATTCTTTCTAATAGGATAGAGCATCTATCCATTGAACTTGCTTTTAAAATGAGCACGTCTTCTCTAACTTTGTCAGTATCTTTTAACAAGGGCAGTAGCTTTCTTCAAGTAGGTCAATAATTTTTTTTAACTACATTAGTATCTTTTTCTAATTAGTTCAATAGTCTTGCCTAAATAAGTCAGTAACTTTGTATGTGATTTTTTTTAATCATCAATTATTCATAATAACAAATAGTGATTCTATTCATACCTCCACATTTAGTATATAAACCTCCCCAAATTTTTATATAAATTTATTTCCCATTATGCCCCTTTAAAAAAACTATAACAATACCAAATGTTTAGAAAAAGGTTGTTTAGACCTCCACATTACTTGAGCCAAAAATAAAAAATAAACACTCCAATATATGGTGACCATTACATTTTCATATAATTTGTTTAAGTGGATCTGATGTACGAGCAAGAGAGAAAATAATGTCTTGGAATAATAATTCAAATTCATGTTTGAGTTTAGATGTTATGAATTTGGGTTTGTTTTGAACTGCATCAATTAATTAATATAGATGTTTCATGTTGAACAACAAGGTGTTAAAATTTCATAGAGAACTCAACTTCGTAAAAGCCAACATCTTCGATTCAATAATTCCCTCAAAGCAAAGTTTGAAAGCTTCCCAGTTCCTAAGTTAAAACACTCATGCACCTCTTTGAAAACCTGAAATCAAAGAAGGTGATATCCATATGCACAATGAATAAGAGGTTTTATTGAGAAAACACTATTTTTGATTCAAAAGTGTTTTGGATATATAAATATATATATATATATATATATATATATCAGGCTTGCAGCCGTTTGCTGCATAATTCAATCCCTTAATTCTAAGAAAATGTAATGGTCACCATATATTCTGTAATACCTTCGTTATTAATTTCTTGAAATTTTTAGGAATTAATAAAGTGTTCGTTAGTAGGATTTCGTGGTTCAAGAGTGATGCGAAAGTGTTTCGGACGAATAATTACTTGAAATGTTTTATTTCGAGGAGTCAAGGGGTTGACTTTATTCATTGGGTTTCTCCAAAAACTTCCTTCATGAAAGTCGTAGAGCACATCAATACGAGTTCGTGGATATGTGGAATGCGAAAATCGTAGTTCGTATGAAGAACTTATGGCCATCAAAAAAAAGTTTTCATTTTGGGATAAATAGAAAAAATTAGAAAAAAAATATCAGAAAACCCTAGTTTCCCTTTTTGGAAACCTGACTCTTTCTCTTCCTCCCGACGCCGGAAATCGATGATCTCCTTTTTTCAGCTATATCTCTTCCGTCCGGCCACTGTTGGACGTGCCACTGGTCCTATTCGCTTCGCCTCTCCCTCCTTCGTTGATCTGTGGTAGCATCACAGCCCATCTCAGCCTCTATGCGGCACAACAAGGAAGCCCCGATCCAAACCCCAGTTTCTGATCAATGCTGATATCTCCATCGTCCGACCACCTCAGGCTGCACCACATGTCTTTCTTGAAACCCAGAAGACGGTGATCATGCTCTCCAAGTAGCTTTAACTGATTCGAAGCATGGAGGAAGAATCGAAGCAAATCAGAAAATTGGGATTTTTCTGATTTCTTGAGCTTTCGAGGTAATTTCAGGCCAAATGGCTTTGATTCAGACTTTGTGCTAATTCTGAAAGTTGTTGTACAGGTTAAGATGAAGATTTTGGCGTAGGTCTCGCCACCCAATTTGGGGGTTGCCGATGGTGCGTGGACCCCACACTCAGCCACTGCCGGCGGCCCATCAGGCTAGTTTTTGGGTGTTTGTTTTCATGGTTGTCATCTACACGTCGATACGAACATGTTGATATATTATGAGGTCAAGTTGTGACCATCTGAAGCATGCTAGGTTTTCGTAGTTTTGATTTTCTCGGTTTGCGATCCGTGAGGATCCGACCTTTGGTTTGTTGTATATTTTTGTTTTATTGATCCTAGAAATATTCTGAAGACCTTGGAAGGCCTCGCGGAAGTTTTCTCTCGATTGACGAAATCTTCAGTTTTTGGTTCAAATGCTCGGTTTGAACCGTAATCGCTTTCATTTTAGGGTAAAATCTTTATATGGTACCTGAACTATCACTTAATGCACTTTTTGGTACATATAAATTTTTAGGGAGTCTAATGGTACCTGTACTATCCCTCCGTTAACCATTTTAGTACTTCTGTCAATTGTTCCTTTAAAGTATGGGTAAAATCGTAAAACACCTATTTTTTGTATTTCTTTTACAAATTTTTTATTAAACTAAATTAAACTAGGTTAAAAAAAAAGACTTAGAATTGAATTTAGTGAATATCTAAATTTACCCACTATCTCCATTGATTAATCCTATTAATTGTTCGAGAAAAAAGCTATCTCATTAGTTGACCCAAATTAATATATATTAAATTTTCATAAAAAAAGAAACTAAACAAAACCAAAAGTACTTAAATTAATTGCCCCAAGTATCCGAGAACAGTGAAGAATAAATTGGGTATTATTTTTTTTTTAATTATAGATATTCAATATATTAAATTCTATCATTTCTAAATATGGATGAAAGACTATTTTACCCTTACTATTTTACTCACATGAGTGTCACATGACCGCCACATAAGCATTTTTAATGGAATAATGGACGGATGTACTAAAAGGGCTAACGGAGGGATAGTACAGGTACCACTGGACTCCCTGAAAATTTGTAGGTACTAAAAAGTGCATTTCGTGATAATTTGAGTATGTATGAGGATTTTACCCTTCGTTTTAATCGTGTACTAAGTTGAGACCTTATTTTACTTAGGTGCTTGACGGAGAGGGTTCTGTACTTTATCTCAGCTGTGAGAGAAGATGCAATGGGATTCAGAGGTGAGTAATCTCACAATGTTCATTCACGAACGAAGTTACCTTATCGTCTTGGTAGTTATTTATTTAACTGCAAATTATAGTTATTATTATCGTCTTAGTAGCATTCCTGAGTGAATGACTACGTGTGTGTGTGTGTGTGTGTGTGTGTGTGTGTGTATGAAGTATATATGATTCGGTGGTTTTGTTGTGACACAAGCAATATGTGTGAGTGTGTTTATTATTGTATTGTGATGTGACTTTTTGGGAAACAATTATTGTGGGAAATGAGATTTTCTATTGTTTTGGAAAGTGTTTGAGGATTTGAGAGTCACAGGTTGTGATTTCTCCTTTTGTTATTTGAGTAACATTTTCAGGTCTGGGGGACCATTTTAATTGTCAACGATCGGGGGTCTAAGGATTTAGGAGTCACAGGTTGTGATTTCTCCCTTTTGAGTTGAGTAACACTTTGGTCAAGAGTGACCGCTTTTAAATATTTTGATCTGAAGGTCGGGTGACCTGAGGATCCGGAGTCACTAGGAGTGACCTCAGGCAAATATATCAGGACTTCACGCCTTTGGTCGGGTTAGTGGATCGATCAGTTAGAGCTCTCGTCTGTTGCCATTGTGCTCATGAGTACGTATTTTAAAAGGGAGTTTTGGGGATTCTTTCTTTTAATGTCTAAAGGAGTTTTGGAGATTCTTTCTTTTAATTCCAAAATACTAGTCTACTACTCCAAAATTTTGCCATTGTGCTCATGAGTACATTTTGGAGTTTTTACTTATTTTTAGTAGTTTTATAGAGAGCAAAGTGGGAAATAAATTTGTACAAAAAATTAAGGAGACCTACATACCAAATGAGGAGGTATGAATAGAAACACTCAATGACAAAATTAATTTTTTATTCGGAAAAAAAAAATATTTTCCAAGTTAATCGACATTTTTTTTTATTTGAAAAAATGGTATGCTTTCTTCTCCAGTTTAAGCGCAGTTGGGACAGAAACAAAATAACATGGGATTTTAGATTCTTCCTAGGGATCAATGGCATTTCACTAGGTTTAGTTAGTTCTTAATTTACAACCCAAAACGTCGACAACTTCATAAGAACAGTCTTGCAGTCCAGCAGCCCAGCCATTGATGTCCTAATTTTGGAATGTCCTCTGCCATTGATGTCCTGCATGTAAACTAACAGCACGAAAGCGAACCAGCATGTCGATATCCCATCTCCAGGGTTAGTTGTTTGATGCCATTATACTTGAAAACACATGTACATGCAAATGTTGAGGTAAGAATGAGTAAAACACCTACAGCTGTCTTCGATTTCCGTCTATGAAATGTTGGAAGTAGAAATAGGATGCCTTTTCTGCTCATCCTCGCTCAGTCGCTCAGGCATTGGGAACCCCTTCTCTTCACCTTCAGATGTAGAAAGATCTTTTGCCTCATGTACTGGAGGAATCTGGCAGTCATCTCCACAGAAAGCTGCTAACAGGGGGTATAGTACCACCCACTTCCAACTATCATTGAAGCACTCTTCTTTAATGTCACTAAAGTTGTTAGCACGTCTCCATTCTGAAGCTCTTTCCCCCAGATAAGCATCTCTTTATCATTTAACTTGTACTAAAGCCCCTCCACAACTGCTGACTATTGATATGTGGATGTTTTATCAAAACTGACAAAACATTTCAATTCCTATGTATAGCATTGTCATGATTGGTTATCATCACTTTCACTATCCACACTGACTTTTCTTTATGAATGACATTCCAGCCAGGCAGCCAACCATCAATGGGAAAGGATTATGTGAATAAGCAACTAATATTGCTGGAGAATACTGCCTTTCTAGTGTTGGATACAATGGATTATTGTTTGCCAAAGCAGAAATAGACACAGCGCATGCATTTAGAGGGTTTCCCGCGTTATTGGGGCAAATTATAAGCCGTCACGCTCTAAATTTCAAACGCTTCGAATTTCGAATAAAGAAATTCGAATCCGAAACGTGATAACTTAATAAGCACAAGAAAATACTTAGAAAATTTTTCATTTAAACTAAGCAATAAATGTCAATACCGACTCATTCTTTAGAGTCACATATTACATTACAGAGAGTTTACAAATTAAACTGAACAACAATTCAAAATGTAAACACAGTACTCATCACTCTTACTACGCAGCGGAAGATTAAAACTAAAAGTACCATTCTAAGTCCACACTACAGAAAGTACATCTCAACTTTGACGATGATTACTCGATATTCTAACCTGCACAATAACCCCTGTAACATGAAATAGTGCACCGGGTTGAAACAACAAACCCGGTAAGCTTTTGCAAGTTCGTATAAGTAAACCAAAATAACCACAAAACTCCTTTCCGACTCAAGGACAACAAAACAACCCAATGATTAATTCCAACAATAAATCCTTTTCTTTTTAAGGAAACACATGCCACCACGGTGAAAAATCAATCACTCGTAATCTTGACAAAGAACCAAGAAATCACTTTTCTTTCCTCTCGACCGAAAGCATTATCACCACGACGACATGATAAAACATTTCTCAACTCACTACAAGTCTCAACCACAAATGCACTCACGATTTAAAATAAATAAAACAGTAACCCCTCCATAGAAAATTTAGTTCAGGAGATCACCAAAAAACACACAATCCAAAAACGTAGTAATCCCTGCATATAGTTTAGTTTAGGAAATTACATTAAAATCAAACAATAAAAATCATGGTAATCCCTACATATAATTTAGTTCAAGAGATTACATTAAAATCAATCAATAAAAATGAACAATGAAAATAAATAAGAAATCAAACAACTCACGCTAAAGCCAAGAAAATCACCCTTCAACACCAATAAACGATATGACAAAAAGACTCGTTTTCAAAACTCGACATCCTTACCCTCAAAGGTAACATACATCATCAAGTGATAAATCATATTATTTCAACTCACACCATAATATGAAACTCATGTCCCTCTTGGACAACAAAAGAAAGCATACACTCGAAACTCTTTTTTAACAACATGTACTCTTGAGTGCCATGCATAACACAAACTTATCCCTCAAGCAGTACAACTGCAGACAAACTAGAACTCTAACTGAATTGTAACCAATCACCCGGCCAAAGACTTGGTATCCTTATATTCCTGCACTGAGGTTATCCCCGAAACCTCCAGACCCCAAGCCTTTCGACCCTCAAAACAAAACATTTAAAAATGTCCCACTCAACTCAAAAATGTTACACCAATCTCCATAAAAGATTTTCTCGGTACAAAGACCAAAATATTTAAAGAGGTCTCACTCGAGACAAAATGTTACACCACAACTCCAAATACCTTTCAAAACAATATAAATCAACATTCTCAAAATATATTGTTTTTCCTCGAAATCAGGTCACACAAACTAACCATGAACACCATAGCGAAATTGCACTCTGTACAATACTCGGTTTTACAATATAAAACCAAATCAAAACTTAAATACTCTTTCAACACAATGAAATCAACAATTTACATTTCCTACAAGAGTAAATGCTTCATTATAATAATCCAAATAAAATCACAATTGTTATACTTGTAGTACCTCGGAAATTCATCATTTATTTTCCGAGGATTTTCCATAATCTAAATTGTGGTTATAGGACGGTTTCGTGGCTCGTGGACCGAGTGAACGTGTTTCGGACGAATTAATTATTTGAAAAGTATGGTTTTAGGGGGGTTGCCAAAGGTTGAAGAAATTCATCATTTATTTTCCGAGGATTTTCCATAATCTAAATTGTGGTTATAGGACGGTTTCGTGGCTCGTGGACCGAGTGGACGTGTTTCGGACGAATTAATTATTTGAAAAGTATGGTTTTAGGGGGGTTGCCAAAGGTTGACTTTTTATTCGTTGGGATTCTCCGAAAACTTCCTTCATGAAAGTTGTAGAGCGTGTTGATATGAGTTCGTGGACATGTGGAACGTGAGAATCGGAGTTCGTATGAAGAAGTTATGGTCATTGGAAGAAGTTTCCATTTTGGTATAAATAGAAGTTTCCCAAGTGGGAAATTTACTATTTTCATTTGGTTTCCATTTCCGGAAACTAATATCTCTCTCTCTTCTCTCTCGGCTGCACCTTCAGAAAAGAAAATATCCGACTGACCCGACCCGACCCGGACCGAGCCGACCAGACCAGGCTTTTCCGGCGAACTGCGGTGGTCTCCGGCGACAAAACTTTCCATATAGGATTGTCTCCTCCGTCTGGTTGTCCCTCTGGTGTCCTCTAGTGCCGATTCTCCTCCACGGCGGAGCTGCAAGGCTGCGCAGTTGAGTGTTTTCTGACCCGATCGGTTCTCCGATCTCCGACTTCAGCAGGGCTTCAAGTTGAGCTTGGGGAGCTCAGAGCAGCCTCCTTGATCGATCCTTGGTGGTTGTTTGGATCAATTCACGTAAAACTTGGTTCAACTCAGATTGGATTACTGTTCACGGTTTGTGAGGTAGTTTTCGATCCCTTATGCTTGTTTTCTGACTTCGAGCTAGTTATGAGAATTCACAAGGATGCTTAGATGAAGCTTTTTGATGTTGGGAGTTTTGTGAAATATTGAGTTTTGGCCGGCGGCGGTGCGCCACTGCCTGTGGAGGCGTTCCGGCGGTGTTCCGGCCATGTAAGGGGCTGTTTCTGTTATTCTATACGTTGTACTCGTTGATACGAGCGTTTCAATATATAATATGAAAATTTTGGAGTTCGAATGGATTTGTTATGATTTTTACGGTTTCATATCGGTGAATTTATTGATCCGTGAGGATTTGAGCATCCGATCGACTTGTGATTTTGACATATCGATCATATAAGTATTCCGGAGACATTGAGTGGTCTCGGATGTGGTTTCGCCTCATTTGGCATCACCTTGGGAATTTTGGTTCGATTTAGGGTTTCGAACGTTATTCCTTGTGATTCGTTGACTGAATCAGAGCTGTATTTCCTTAGGTAAGTGACAAGGTATTCTTTGGACAGCTATTTTGGGTGGTTTGGCTGCTTTGTTCTGTATTGAAGATGCAGCGGGATTCAAAGGTGAGTAATCTCACAAGGTTCATTAATGAACGGATTACCTTTATCGTTTGGTGAGTAAATCTCACGATATTTGTTATAAGCAGGATCAATATTTGTTATGAGTAGGATCGATATTTGTTATGAGCAGGATCGATATTTGTTATGAGGAGGATCGATATTTGTTATGAGGAGGATCGATATTTGTTATGAGTAGGATCGATATTTGTTATGAGCATGATCGATATTTGTTATGAGCAGGATCGATATTTGTTATGAGGAGGATCGATATTAGTTATGAGTAGGATCGATATTAGTTATGAGTAGGATCGATATTTGTTATGAGCATGATCGATATTTGTTATGAGCAGCAAGCTTTACATGACAATCATCACAAAGATTCATCATACTGATGTCATCGATTCATTACACAAATATTCCTACACAAACTTCACATGGAAATCATCACAAAGATTCATCAATACATATATATATTTCACGTAAATACATATATATATATATATATATATATATGTATTTACGTGAAATATATATATGTATTGATGAATCTTTGTGATGATTTCCATGTGAAGCTTGTGTAGGAATATTTGTGTGATGAATCGATGACATCAGTATGATGAATCTTTGTGATGATTGTCATGTAAAGCTTGTGTAGAAATATCTGTGTAGCTTGTGTAGGGATATTTGTGTGATGTTTTCTATCTATGTGATGACTAGCAATGAATCTATGTGATGATCGCTATCTTTGTGATGACCGGCGATATCTATGTGATGATTAGTAGTATGATTGAATATCTGCGTGATGACTGGTGAAATCTACGTGATGATCAGCTGGGAAATTGCTATCTATGTGATGACCCTTGAAATCTATGTGATGATCAGTAGGATGATGAATATCTGCGTGATGATTGGTGAAATCTGTGCGATGATCAGTGTGATGACTGCTCGGTAACGGAGCTGAATTGTTATTAAGTTAACAAAGATCGAGAGGACTGCTGTGATGGTTGGGGCTACCTACAGACATCAGAGTGTGGGACTTCGATGACTACTTTGACTTGAATTGCTTGACTTAATGTGACCTCCTGAACTAAATTATTTGCAGGGGTTACTATGATTTGTTTTACTTGTTTTGATATGCGATTGCCTTGTTTCTCCTTAATTGTATTGATTGATGGTTTGATTTATATTAAGAGCCATAGTGGTGATGAATTGTACTATGTGGTGAGGATAGGAAGGTGATTCATTATTTTTCACCTTGATGTCATGTTGATGACAATAAGCTCCTAGGGGGGAGGGAATGAGTGTGATTTGGAATTCGCCGTAGTGCGTTAGGATGGCGTCAAACATTACTTGAGGAAGTCTTGTTTGACCGAAATTTGTGTAATTGGATGCTAGGATTGAGGTTATGAGCATGAGGCTTTAGTCACCAGTTGACTTATGTAAGCACAATATGGAAGGATATGGAATTGATGGTTGTAGGTGTGAGATGTGTGCTTATCGTTGTTTAGGTTGTGGTGACTTAAGAAATGTGTTTTGCTTTGTGGTTTTGAGTTACTCATACGAGCTTCATAAGCTTACCGAGTTTGTTGTGTGGTAACCCAGTGCACTATTCAATGGAATGGTGTAGGGGTTAATCCTGGCATCCTGCAGGTCAGGGAAATCGTGGCTGAAGCTGAGGGAGCGCCTTTGCAGCTTTATAGTAGGAAGCTATCTTTGTGACTTTACCATTGATAAGGACTTCCGTTGTATAGTTACTCTGAGCTGCATTTACGTTTTATTTTGTTGTTGACAATTTAATTCGTAAGCATTGTAATATATGACTCTGTGGAGCGGGTCAATATTGACATAGTGGGTTCAGGGCATCAATACGTACTTGGGTTAAAAGGGGAAAAAGTTTCTAGGTATATTTTTTATTGATGGCTGAACGTTCACGCATATGTAATTATGAGATTATATATATATATAGATTTTCATGTGTGTAAAATCAGGGGTGTGACAATACTTCACACAATGCCACACCATCCATACACACACACACACACACACACACACACACACACACATACATACAAACATACACGTAGTCATCCACTCAGTAATGTCACTAATACCAATTATAGTTCACGATCACAATACTCGATAAATTCATTTTTATAATTAAAGTCTCATTTTAATTATCCATGGATCGTAAATGATTAAGTCCATATGATTTAAAAAATATTTATTTTTAGAAAACAATTTCTCAATTTAACAATTAAACCGACCATAATGAAATTCGGTTCATAAACGAACCACATGAGATTTACTCACCTTGAAATTCTTGCTACGTCTTCACAAAATTAGGTAATTTACGGAACGTACTCTACCAAGCACTTAAGGAAAATATAGCCTCGATTCAATACACGAATCACGACAACAATTAATTTCGAATCTCCCACTTAGATCCAAAAATCCGAAAGTCACGCCAATCGAGGCAAAACCTCATCCGAGACCACCCGAAGTCTCTAGAACACTTTTTATGGTCAATATATCAAAACTACAAGTCGATCGGATAGCTGGATTGTCACGGATCGAAAGTCGAGACAATAGAAAACTGTAAAAACCCCTAACAAATTCATACGATCTCCAAAAATTAAGTATTATATATCAAAATGCTCGTATCGACGAGTAGACAGTATATAGAACCAGAAACTGTCCTTGACATGGCCGAAATGCCGCCAAGCGCAGCTACAGGTGGTGGCACATCGCCACTGGCCAAACTCAAAACTAGATTAATCCAACCGTCCAGAATGTAGATATTGATGAAAAGAGCAACTTTCATACCAAGAGCTAAGACCAATTCGGCCTAGATCAAGCTTGAACAAGCCTGAGAAATATGCACTGTTGAACTTCAAATCGTGATTCCGGCCACCATACTTCGAATCATGCTTCAAGGCCACCACAGTTGTGATCTAGAGGAGGAGGGCGTCACAAATGACCGATTTGGAGCTCAACCGCAGCCGAAATCGAAAAATCCTACCGTGTCCGACGGAGCCACCACCGCTGCCTCCACTCAATCTCCGTATGCAGTGCTCTCCAGGGGAAGCCACTGCTAAGGGTCGGAAGAGAATGACCGAGCGAGTCGGTTTGGGCCGAGTCTGTCGCCATAGGTCAGTGGAAAATGGAGTTCCAACCGGGTCAGGTCGGATGCTTGCGCGTGGGTCGGGGGTTGGCTGAGAGAGGTTCCGGAAAGTAGGGGTCATCATTTGGCCCTTCGGCCCTAAGCCTGACCCTTTCTCAAATAGGGTAGAGTATGGGGCATGCAAATGAAGCCCGGCCCGTTTAAGCCCATTAGGGCCAAGCCCAGCCCGGCCTTTTAAGTCTGCCCAATTAAGTCCTAATCATTTTCTATTTTTTCTATTTTTTAAATATGTTTCTCTTTTTTTCTCTTATCTCTTTCTTTGCAATTGATTTCCTAAACTTTATTTTCTTTAATCTTTGTTTCCTTTGTTAAATAACAATTAATTTTGGGAGATAGTTAATTGAATAGAACCACCTTAACTTATTTATAAATGTTATAAGTTAATTCCAATATATATATATATATATATATATATATATATATATAATATGATCAACAAAAAACAATGAGTCTTCTATTACCTATATAACCATTGAGCCATATTTTGAGAAAAAAAAATGTATTTCTTTTTGTTAAACAAAATAAGGCCCATTTCGACCCTATTTGGCCCTATTCGGAATGCCGTTCTGACTCGGCCCTTTCGGCCTTAACGGCTCAAGCCTTTCGGACGGGCAAGAGTTAGCATATTTAAGCCTTGGCCTGACCCTACCCGATCATAAATTTTGTTGACTTTGACTAAGCCCGGCCAGCCAGACCCTAAGCCCTAAAATTTAGGGTAGGGCCTGCCCTAACTCGGCCCATGATGACCCTAAGTGAAATGAGTATGCATGACGACACCTCATTACGTAATCCTGCATATATAGTTCACTTTGCTTAGCTATATATGGTTCATTACTTAGCCCTACATAGGCCAAGCCCTATTAATTGCTCCTCGTCTGGACATGATTTTCAACGAACTACAACTGAACCCTACAAACGTGGCCTCTAAAACTAGACCACAAAAACCTAAATTTCTTCCCCAATGATATGGACAACAAACTGCAAGTCCTGCCAATAGTTGTTTCTTTCACTACTTTTTTTTTTTTTTTTGGTAAAATGGAGGCAACAAGCCCAAAAAAAAAATTATTAAGCCATTGTTAACAACTTCCCTAGGTCTAGCAACACCCAGGATATCATCAAGGATAGCTTCAACAACTAGAGCGGGAGGAGAGGTGAAAGTACAAATACCAGCAGAGAGATGAATACTTTCTTTTGCAAGGATATTAGCAACCATATTATCTTCTCTATGGATATGCCTAATTTGGTAGATGTCAAATTGGTTCATTAAATGCTTGCAATTCATGAGGTTTCTTTCACTATTTTAAAGCCACACGCTCTATTAGAACATGCAGTTTTCACACTACGAATTTCAAAACCTTGCTTTCACAAGTCACCATCAAGCTAGGCTAGCTTCATCTACCTTTAATTTGTACAATTAATATACAAAGGCTATAGTTTTAAAAGTCCAAACAAATTTCTATATTGGAAGGCCCTAGAACCTCGTGTGTGTGTGTGTGTGTGTCTCTCTCTCTCTCTCTATATATATATATATATATATATCACTCAACAAAAGCCTACTTGTATCAACCAAGAGAGATACAGAGATACAGAGAGAGCCACCGAATCTGTGATAGGCAAGATGGCCTCATTGTCCCCTCTCGCATTCCAAGTGAATCGCTACGAGCCGTGACTAATAACACCCGCAAGACCAACACCACATGAAACAAAAATGTTGTCAGATATCGACAATCAGCAAGGCCTCAGGTTTCATGTTCCATTCATCATGTCTTACAAGAACAATCCTTCAATATTGTTGAAACAAAATGACCCTGTTAAGGTGATTAGTGACGCTCTGAGTAGAGCACTGGAGTATTACTACCCTTTGGCTGGTAGGCTCAGGGAAGTGCATAAGAAAAAGCAGAGAGATGAATACTTTCTTTTGCAAGGATATTAGCAACCATATTATCTTCTCTATGGATATGCCTAATTTGGTAGATATCAAATTGGTTCATTAAATGCTTGCAATTCATGAGGTTTCTTTCACTATTTTAAAGCCACACACTCTATTAGAACATGCAGTTTTCACACTACGAAATTCAAAACCTTGCTTTCACAAGTCACCATCAAGCTAGGCTAGCTTCATCTACATTTAATTTGTACAATTAATATACAAAGGCTATAGTTTTAAAAGTCCAAACAAATTTCTATATAGGAAGGCCCTAGAACCTCGTGTGTGTGTGTGTCTCTCTCTCTATATATATATATATATCACTCAACAAAAGCCTACTTGTATCAACCAAGAGAGATACAGAGATACAGAGAGAGCCACCGAATCTGTGATAGGCAAGATGGCCTCATTGTCCCCTCTCGCATTCCAGGTGAATCTCTACGAGCCGCGACTAATAACACCCGCAAGACCAACACCACATGAAACAAAAATGTTGTCAGATATCGACAATCAGCAAGGCCTCAGGTTCCATGTTCCATTCATCATGTCTTACAAGAACAATCCTTCAATATTGTTGAAACAAAATGACCCTGTTAAGGTGATTAGTGACGCTCTGAGTAGAGCACTGGAGTATTACTACCCTTTGGCTGGTAGGCTCAGGGAAGTGCATAAGAAAAAGCTTATGGTGAACTGCAGTGGAGAAGGCATCTTGTTCGTCGAGGCTGATGCCAACGTCACGCTTGACGAACTCGAGGATGCAATTCTACCGCCTTGTCCATTCTTAGAGGATTTCATGTTTAACGTGCCAGGCTCTGATGGTATTCTTGGTTCTCCTTTGATCTTGATACAGGTGAAGTGATCAACTTAATTATACGTACTCCATCTACTATAATTTCTTTCAACTCTGCCATCCTAAGTGGCTGGATACAGTAACCAGAAGGACATATTTCAACTTTGGTAAACATTGAGTGATAATTTACGATTTTGATCTTAGGTACACAATAAGATTCTATCTGTTAATTTGTTTTGTCTGTTCATTGACAGCTTCTTTTTCTTTTCCTCTTTACTGAATGATATTTGCAGGAGATAAAATTTGGATTTTAGATATCAAAATAAGGAGTAATATTTTAACCACTAGATAGAGCAAGAATTCACACTTTTTCTTTTAATATTATTAAAAACCAATTAAATAACTCAGTACCATTTGGTCTTTTGACATAAGTCTCTCATTTGTAAGTGAGAGATGTGAATTTGACTCACAACAGATTAGTTGCATGTTGATATGATAAAAAAAATAATAATAATAAAACAATTAAAAACAAGTTGGATAAGATAAAAAGTCAATCCAATCTAAATAATTGTGTTCTTTTTAGTGTTTTAATTGGCTCATATTTTTTCTTATCCGTGTTTTTCTTCTTTTTTTATTTTTGTTGTTTTTCTATTCTTTTTTCGCATGTTACCATGTAGCTATCTTTTGATGCTTAGGGTGTTATAGTCTAACCTCCCAATTTGCTCTAATTTTTGTAAAATTTATTTTCAATTTTACTCATTAACAATATGAGCAAAAAAATATTTGACTGTATGTAGCACAATCGTAGTTGTGTTCTCATCCCCATAGATTCTTCTCCTTTTGAGTTCAACTTACCTAGCTATTTGATCTTTCCCGGCAATAAGAATCGATCTTTGACAATGTAACCAAGTGCCCAAACCTCCCTTCTGACCAGCAAAACAAGTAAAGAAGTCATCAAAATCAAAATGATTAAGACCCAAAAAAGGCAGAGCTCAACAAGAACCAATTCAACGTCATGATCAATTTTCTTTGAGTATAGTTCTTTTCAATTTATATAAATATGATATTAGGCAAGCCTTCAATTTGAACCTCAACCCAGCCACATACTTAAACTGTTGTGTCCCAATTCAATCTCAGAATCAAGAACAAGTACGCCAAAAATATGGAAATCATTGCTGGTTATATAGAGATTGGGTGGAAAAAGAGTGAAAAATAAAACTTGTTGTCTTGTTGATCAATTCCTATAGCCTTTTATTAAAAGAATTGAGAAACCTGGGTGGATTGAACACATGAAAGGAAGAAGACTTCTCACATTGAACACGATTTAAAGGAACTATATATTTTTTTTTTCAATATGTAGAAAGGGTCAAACTTAAATAGAAAATAAATTTTTACAAAAATTAGAGGAGACCTAAATAACAAATTGGGTGAGGTCTGAATAGAACCACCCTTATATTTATTTTGTTTATTTCAATTTTATCTTGTATTGCAACATTTAAAGATTATAATTCATAATCATAACTCCACCCACTTTTTGCTTACACATAATCGTTATATTTATAATCTCTAGACATAGTAATAGTTGAAGCTTAGTCTAATGTACGCCAAAAACATTAGTCTAATGGGAAGATTTCGTATTTGCAATATATTGATGTAGGTAACCCGTCTGACTTGTGGAGGTTTCATATTTGCATTGCGGTTAAACCACACAATGTGTGACGCATTTGGTTTGGTTCAATTCTTGAACGCAGTAGGCGAGATTGCCCAAGGCGCAGAAGCACCTTCTACTCCACCAGTGTGGGAACGAGAGCTCTTGAGCGCCCGAGATCCCCCACAAATTTCATGTACACATCATGAATTTGATGATACCATTGACCACTCGTATCTTAACTCTGCAGCGACGGTCCAACGATCTTTCTGTTTTGGTCCCGAGGAGATAAAGGCCCTTAAGGAGCATCTTCCACCACACCTTTCCACCTGTTCATCCACATTTGATTTAATAACAGCTTGCATGTGGAAATGTCGAACAATTTCACTTGAAATGGACCCAAAACAGATTGTCCGTCTATCATGCGCAGTTAATGCATGTGGTAAACACAACGGTTTATGTCTTCCTCCAGGATACTATGGCAATACATTTGCATATCCGGCTGTTGTTTCAACTGCAGAACGTTTATGTAACAGTCCTTTGGGATATGCAGTGGAGTTGGTGAAGAAATCGAAAGCTAAAATGAGTGAAGAGTACTTAAGATCTGTGGCAGATTTTGACGAGATAAAAGGACGACCTCCACTTGCAATGGAAGGCATGAGTGACTTTATAGTTTCGGATAACACACGAACAGGTTTGGGAGAAATTGATTTCGGGTGGGGAAAGCCAGTATATGCTGGAGTTGCCAAGTCCATCAATCTGATTAGCTTCTATGTCAAGAACACAAACAAAGCTGAGCAATATAAAGTTTTGGTACCAATATGCTTGCCATTATCGTCCATGGAGAGGTTTCAGCAAGAGCTCAAGAAGATGATTAGTTTCGACAAAGTGGAGATACCATCATATATATAATTAAGTACCTCATCAAGCACGATGGTTTAGGGTTATATCACTTATATAGTTATATGCAATATGCTCATGTCATATGGTTAAAGAATTTTCTGGACTTGTACTGTCATTGGTTTCAGCATAATCGTCTCTAAAATATCATAAATGGTGTGTGTTATTTTTGTAGAATATTTTGTAAATATTTACTTTCATTGTAGATATAGATTATGTTTTCTGTATAATTGTAGGAGATGTTTTCCTATTTGAATTACTCTTGTATCTCTTGATATACCTCCTATTTTGGAGATGAATAATATTATTGAAGCATATCAAACACATAGAACTCTTATTTTCTACTTGGTATCAGAGCCAGATCAATCCATTTGAACTTGCACTGTATTCTGAAACCCGAAAAGCAACACAAAAACCTTGAAGTTCGAATCGAAAGAAGTCTTAAAGGTCACCATCAAGGCATCAACGCATTAAATTGTTGCACACCTCTTTTTGTTTATTTACAAGCTGCCATACCCCACCTTGCTTCACATCTCTTTTGTTTAATTTACAAGCTACCGTACCCACCTTGCCACACACCTTTTTTGATTTAGTCAAACCTACACGCAACCTGCAGGAAAAGAAATAGACCTGCATCGAATTCTTCCTGCCCCTTATCGAAAAAAGAAAAGAAAAGGTCTTGCTGCACCAATTGTTTGGTCACGTCAGGCCCTTGCTTTCTTCTCAATGGATCCATCCTCAGGCTTCTCAACTCCTCCACCACGCCGTCTTTCGGGTAAAACAAATCCATATGCAAATACAAAGTGTCCGCTCTGTGGATATTTGGGTCATAGCAAGCAACGGTGTTATGAAATAATTGGCTACCCTGATTGGTGGGATTTCACCAAGAAACTGCGAAAGAACCTTGAAAAAGCTGTCATGGCTACTGGAGAGGAAATGCACCTAGACAATGTCTCTGCTAATATAGTGCAGTCAGGTGTGAATGGTAAGGTTACTTTTAATAGTACATGGATAATTGATACAGGTGCATCTGACCATATGACCAATGACTCTAGTCTTGTGAAGAACCTTAGACATTCCCCTCAAAATGTTGTCTCCACTGCTGATGGTACTCCAACTCCGGTCACCGGAGAAGGTTCTATTGCTTTATCTGATACCTTAACCCTTGAATATGTCTTAGTTGTTCCATCCCTAGCTTATAATCTCCTGTCTGTTGGTCAAATTATTTTAGCTCTTGCATGTATTGTCACCTTTTATCCGTCTTTCTGTGTGTTTCAGGACATTCTGACTAGGCGGATTCTTGGTTATGGTGTTAGAAGGGGGAAATTATATTACCTGGACCTGACAAAGACAAGAGAGAAACAGAAGCATCTTTTGGGACGAGCTAATCAGATCAACGGGGTAGAGGATGCAAAGGAAGCTGTATGGTTATGGCATCGCCGTTTAGGTCATCTATCTTTTAGTTATCTTAAGAAGCTGCAACCTCAGTTGTTTTCAGTTGTCAGTGATTCAGATTTCCATTGTGACATCTGTGAACTAGCCAAGAGCCACCGTATTTCATATTCACCAAGTCTTCATAAAAGTCCTGTTCCTTTTATGAAAATTCACTCTGATGTCTGGGGTCCTGCTAAAATTCCTTCTCTTTCTGGAGCTCAGTATTTTGTAACATTTATTGATGATTGCACTCGCATGACATGGGTGTCATTACTGAAGAATAAGAGTGATGTATTTGGGATGTTTACCGAATTTCACAAAATAGTAGCAACTCAGTATCAACAATCCATCAGAGTATTTTAGTCTGACAATGGTGGAGAGTTTGTGAATGGCCCTATGATTGAGTTTTGCCGATCACATGGAATTCGTCATCAAACCTCCAATTCTTATACTCCTCAACAGAATGGTTTAGCAGAACAGAAGAATAGGCAGTTGATGGAAGTTGTTCGTGCTTCCTTGTTTGGCATGAATGTACCTCGGTCATATTAGGGAGAAGCAGTGAAATCTGCAGCATATCTTATCAACCGTACTCCTTCACGGGTGATTGAGTTTCAGAATCCTCATCAGAAGCTTCATACACTTCTAACCATTCATTCCATGCCTAATTTGGAGCCCCGAGTGTTTGGATGCACAGCTTATGTTCATATTCCCAAGTCTCAACGCAACAAGCTTGACCCCCGTGCCCGTAAGTGTATATTTGTTGGTTATGCTGAATTCAAAAAGGGTTATCGCTGTTATGATCCACTTACTGGCACTATACACGTCTCTCTTGATGTTGCGTTTCGTGAATCCGAGCCTTATTATTCAGGTAAAGGTTCGGAGTCTTCCCTTCAGGGGGAGAGAAGTTGTGAAGGAAATCCTCGAGATTTATTTGCATTTGAAGAGTTAGAAGAATTAGAATCAAGTTTTGGGGTTGGAAGTTCTTCTCCAACACCAGTTGAAAACAAAATAAACCTTGAGAATGGCCGACATCATGGTGGACCCGTGGGGTCCTCCTTCTGTGAAGACAGACAGGAAGATGGAAGTGGAAGCCGACGTCATGGTGCTGCCGTGGGGTCCTCTATTGAGATGGAAAAGGTTGCCGTGGGGTCCTCCACTGCCGAAACAGAAACTGGAAATAGAACATGTGATGATGCCGAAACAGAAACTGGAAATAGAACACAATGTGATGATGTCGTGCCCCCCCCCAATGGGATAGAGAATGGTGCTGCCGTGGAGACCTCCTCTAATGGGATGGAAAAAGCTACTGCCGCGGGGCCTATCACCTGCGAGAACAACAAAAATGCCGCGAGGCTTATCACCTGCGAGAACAACAAAAAAGCTACCAGCCGACACCATGTTTTCTGTGATTCTCAAAGTGAAATCACTACGCGCCAGAAAATTGCCACGCCCCATGAGGGTGACAATGACACTTCAATGTGTCCTCTTCTATCAGAGTTTTTTTCCCCTCTACATCGTCAACTGAAGAATCTGCTGCGAATGTTCCTCCTCAGGTACCTTTAATTTCAAATGAATCATCTGGGGTAGATAATATTGAGCCTAGGAAATCACAGAGGGTTACCAAGGATATTCCTAAGAAACAATATGAACCAGACATCAAAACCAAGGCTAAGTATCCTATAGCAAATTACATGTCTAACCATAGGTTGTCTGGGTCACATGCACTTGTTGTTGATCAATTATCCACTGTATCTATTCCTAGTAGTGTACATGATGCTTTGGCGGATCCTAAGTGGACTCAAGCAATGAATGAAGAACTAGAGGCTTTGCAGAAAAACTTGACTTGGGATGTTGTGACTATGCCTGCTGGAAAGAAGACTGTTGGATGTCGGTGGGTGTTCACACTAAAACTTAAAGCTAATGGGAGCATTAACAGGTACAAAGCCAGACTAGTTGCCAAATGATACACTCAGCGCTATGGAATCGATTATGAGGAGACATTTGCCCCTGTAGCAAAGATCAATATTGTTCGAATCTTGATTTCACTTGCAGCAACTAAAGATTGGCCTCTACATCAGTTTGATGTGAAGAATGCTTTCCTTAATGGAAACTTAGAGGAAGAAGTGTATATGGACATGCCGCCAGGGGTCAAAAATATGCCTTGCAATACTGGCAAGGTTTGTAAGTTGAAAAAGTCTCTGTATGGTTTAAAGCAGTCTCCTAGAGCTTGGTTTGGAAGATTCTCCAAGTCTATGAGGATGTTCGGATATAGACAAAGCAACTCGGATCATACCTTGTTCATCAAGTGTAGACAGGGTAAGATTACTGCTCTGATAGTATATGTAGATGATATGATTGTCACAGGGGATGATCTTAAAGAGATGGAGGCTCTACAAAAGTATCTTTCTAAGGAATTCGAGATGAAGGACTTTGGGCAATTGAAATACTTTCTTGGAATTGAAGTTGCAAGGTCTAAGAAGGGGATTTCTTTGTCCCAACGAAAGTATGTACTTGACTTGTTAGCTGAGACCGGAATGCTTGACTACAACCTTATTGAGACACCGATCGAGATGAACCACAACCTCGCCATCTATCCGGATCAGGTTCCAACTAATAAAGGAAGGTACCAACATCTAGTAGGGAGGCTTATTTATCTTTCTCATACTAGGCCTGATATTGCTTATGCTGTGAGTGTGGTAAGTCAGTTTATGCATGGTCCTAGTGAAGAGCACATGGATGCAGTGTATCGTATTTTGAGATATCTTAAAATGGCACCTGGAAGGGGTTTGTTGTTTGAAAAAAAAGGATGATTTGGAGGTTGTGGGGTACACAGATGCAGACTGGGCTGGTGATAAGACAGACAGACGGTCCACTTCTGGGTATTTTACATTTGTTGGAGGAAACCTTGTGACTTGGCGCAACAAGAAACAGAAGGTTGTTGCTAGGTCAAGTGCTGAAGCTGAGTTTCGAGGTATGGCACATGGAGTCTGTGAGATGTTGTGGATTCGTAATGTGTTGAAAGATTTGGGTTTTAAGCTCAAGAAGCCTATGGATTTGCATTGTGATAGTAAGTCTGCTATTGAAATAGCTCATAATCCTGTTCAGCATGACCGGACTAAGCATGTGGAAGTGGATCGTCATTTCATTAAGGAAAACCTAGACAGGAAGTTCATTCGTTTCCCTTTTGTGTATACAGAAGATCAATTAGTAGATGTTCTTACGAAAGGAGTGTCAAGGAAAGTGTTTGACAACTCGATTGACAAGTTGGGCATGATTGACATCTTTGCACCAACTTGAGGGGGAGTGTAGAATATTCTGTAAATATTTACTTTCCTTGTAGATGTAGATTATGTTTTCTGTATAATTGTAGGAGATGTTTTCCTATTTGGATTACTCTTGTATCTCTTTATATACCTCCTATTTTGGAGATGAATAATATTATTGAAGCATATCAAACACATAGAACTCTTATTTTCTACTATTTTTTTGTTCTTAATTTGATTCATTTGCTCTTTGTTAACTTTCCTTTAGCTGAAATTGATTTTACAACACACCAGATATTGAGAAAATTTATATACACCTATATATAAGTCTACTTAATAAATGGATCATTGTATCGAAAGAAAAGGAGAAGCATTAGTTTAGACGGGTCTCAAAGAGACCAGGTGATCTAAATGATGCAGTATCTCAATAGGGATTCTCAGTGGGTGAAGGTAGTGTGGGCACTCTAAACTTAGTCCTCGTTGGGTTTGCACTAGTTTCCCTTACAATGTTTGGGAATGTCCCTTACAATGTTTAGGAATGTCATGAAAGTAATTTGAAAATGATGTTACTTTCATTTCCAATGTTTGGTTTGTGCATGAATAGGAAAGTAAGCAACATCAAATTTTCAATAGTAATGCTAGAGATCCCAAATTTTTATACAAAATTTAGATCCCAAATGATGTGGTACGCGCCATGTTAGCATTTTGCCTTAAAAATATATTTATGAGGTGGAATTTATTCATTTTTTATTATATTATATTCAGCCTAAACAAAAAATTAAATTTAATCCCTTATCATTTTCTGGGAATCGCCTCCACAGCTCCACCCTCACCATACCAATTAATCTCCAAACTTGATCCCTTTTTGCTATTGCTATTTCAGATATCTTGTTGGAGTTTCAGTTCATTCACCCATAACATGACATAAGCAAAAGCTGCTCTCTCTCTCTCTGTGAAGTTTTCTGTTGCAAATCTCCGCCATTAAAATGTATTAAACCCTTCCTGTTTAAGTTCTTCCTCTTGTCCATCGTGATTTTTTTATTGATTGGGTTTTGATTGCAGCACTAGCTGCACTTTAATATCAGATGATTCACATCCCTTTTCTTATATTTCCAATGAATGATATGAGACATGAATCATATTCATGTATCCTTGCTGGTAATAGTCTAAATAACATAATTATCAAAATATGGAAAATCCACCTGACTAGTTTTCTAAACAAAAGCTGATGACATAGCATATGCCACCTCATTTGGTATTAAAATTTTGTAATACTTTTTGGGATCTGGAGCACCACTCATTTGAATATTAGACCTCTTTAGTTAAAATCTCATGACAATTTCACCAAGAAAAATGATTGGCATTCCAAATATTTTTACCAAAATTGAGTCCCAAATGACGTGGCAGTTGCCACATAATCATTTTCATCCCAATAGTTTCTGACATGTCCACTTTCTTTTTTATTAATTTCTTTTCATTTGAAAAAGAAAAAAAAAACTCCGGTATTTTTATCTTCAATGTTCAGATTTAGGGTTCTAGCTACTCGAACATTGATTCATGAATCCAACTTATGAGCACGTTCATCTTTTCTCAATTTAATAACATTTATTTATGCTGCACAAAAATGGAACCTAGCTCAACTAGAGATGAGCAAGTTCTTTTACTAGATGCTTGATCTTTGAAGAGGTAGTTTTGCATCTCCTGCCCATCAATTTTCTACCTAAAGATGTTTAGAATTTTTTAGTAATTTCTTCAATTAGAGAATGAGCATATTAGGAAGATAAAATCTATGGAGAATGTCTTTTTCAATATTAATTGCTACAAGAGAATGGTCTTCGATTCTAGGTTTGAAAAGAGAGAAAACAATGGCCTGCATAAGAAAGAAACTTGCTGCATTTATGATCTTTAGTTTTTTCCCTGAAAATAGATGAAAATAATAGGCACAAAGTGAAAATAATAAAGCAAGTTGGAAATTATCAAGTTAAGGTCATTATGTGGCAGTTGACTCATCACTTGCCACATCATTTGGGATCAAATTTCGGTAAATATATTTGGGGTATGTAGCATCACTCTTCCCCCAATGCTATTTCTTTATATTGTCAAAATAGTGAAATAAAACATTATATCATTGTTTTGACATAAAGTATTTTTTCTAATCTCATAATAATACAGCTATAGAATGAAGGAAAGAATAATATGATACTAAATCTTCATTATATTAATAAAGATTAATCTCTCAATAATATACTACAAGCAATATATTTTGAGTTATTTTTCTTTCTTGTAGTGGAATATAAAAAATATTAGAAAACTAATCTTAAAAAGCTAAGATTAAGAAAATATTGTTGAACTTAATTTATTTTAATTTTCTAAATAGTTAAATAAAATTAATTTTTATTTATTTAAATTAAGATTTTAAAATAGTGCTTTATAGTGGGTAGGCACGAGCACGACCCGTTTATTGACCCGGCACGATATGGGCTCGGGCCATGGGCTGGACCGGGCTTAATGTTTAAGTAAATGGGCCGGCACGAGCCCGGCAAGATAATAAATGGGCCGGTCCAAGCACGACACGAAGCACGACTAGGCCTGCTTAAAATGGGTCGGGAGGGGCCGCGCCGGCCCGTTTGGGACCTCTATCTGCATCCGTATATCTGAATATAAAAGTGCAATAGCAAAACCTAAATAATATGTTGTCGTATAAATGACAACATCTGTGGGTAAGAACAATAAAATTTGGCTCATCTTTTATATAATTTTACTTATTTATTTCCGGTTTTGCAGTTCGATAGATGCTCTAATTTTTTTTTAAGTGAAATGAAATTTCATTGAAACGGAATAATTACAAGTAAAATGAAAAATACAATCCGGAGCCATTAATTACTACTTATAACAAACATCAGATCAATAAGGACTAAACCTAACTTTCTAGTTCAAAATGGCCCTAATAGAGCTAAGAATCTCTGCTACACAACCACCACAGGTAGTCGAGTTGGTAAGAGACTCCAGGTGTGGAACCCCCACACCCGGGTTCGAATCCCGCCGACGCTTATTGGGATTAAATCCCAATATATTCTTAGTAGCCAGGGGGAGGGAGCGTTCTGACAAAATCTCTCGAGCACGGATTAGCATAAAAGCTTTTGAGAACACCTTGTGATTAACAAATAAAAAAAAAAAAAAAAAACTCTGCTACACTTCGAGGCTGAAAAAATGGTCAAATTGGCCGTGAAGACCCCAGAATCAACAAAGGGCCAGATCAACGGCTAACAATGAACTTTAAAAAGAGCTTATGTCTCCAAATTATTACGGGAGAAATTCAGAATTTGAGTCGGAACTCTTTTTTTTTTCCCATATATTTTGCAAGTTGGGGTCCCTCCTCCTTGGTCCCTCAGTGTAAAACTGTACTGCAGAAACTGAATAGCATAGCGCAACTCTCTCAGTCTCTCTCGCTTTGAGGACTTGGCATGGAGACCCAAGAGGCTTTAATAGAAGAAGAGCTGCTGAACGTGGAGCTTGAAATTGAAAGCGTCCAAGGTGCTTATAATACTCCACCATCTTTCTCCTTCTTCTTCAGCACTGAAACTCTATTTTCTGTTTCATTTTGATATTCTAGTTTGGGCTCATTATTAACCTAAAACCTAATTTCATGGCGATTATGATAAATCAGAATGATCAGTTTCCAGAAATAAGTAATCTTGTCACTGAGTAATGAATTTCAGTTAAAGACAGTAGCTTTTTTGAAAGATTGGTCAAGTTGAATGATATTGTTAAGGCTGTAGTTACATATGAGTAGAAATGTTAAGTTCAATTGTACAATGGAGTAGATTAGTTGATGTTTCCGAAAAGGAGTCATGAATTTTAGAAGAGGCATTTTGTCCAGTGTATTAGGATTTTAGGGAGGGTGCAGTGATTGCCTCAATGATTGGGTGATGATGGGTTGCAGCGAAACGGAGGTATGGGCCTTTCCCGTACCTCGCATTGGCGTAATCCTCTATATTTGTAAGATGTATTAGGCTCAACTCATCCTTCAATTTCGGTGATATTGTTTTCTTGCCATTGCATCTAATTTGATTCATCTTGTAATCCGTATAAGGCTCTCAGTTCACTCGACTTTTACGTTTTGGTACATCAAGGCAGATAGTTTTGTTGATTCAAAATTTAGTAAAAATAGGAAAGATATGAAGAGATTGTCTGATAGGACTTTTCATGAATGAAATACAATGCTATACCATGTTTTTCCTATATATTCAAATGGCTGTGGTTTATGCTCAATCCACATTTTTGATTTTTCAGACCAAATCAAAGTATTGCTTGACCAACAAGAGAGGTTATATGAAAGACAATCTGAACTACAAGCTCTACTGGAAGCTTCCAAAGGTCACGGACCCTCTGATAATAGGGCTTCAACAGCCACAGAAGACTGGTCTGGATCATTTGAGTGGGATTCTCAAGCTGATGATGTTAGGTTCAATCTATTTGGCATCTCCACATATCGTGCAAATCAGCGAGAGGTGACTTCCTTTCTTTCCTTCTTTCTCTTTCTTGTATAATTGGCCATTTCCTTCGGTAGAAAATTGTAGACTGTTTTGTTAAAAAAAAAAAATCAAAAAGATCTTACTACACATTCCCTTTGGTTACCACCTTGATTGGTGCCAGATGACGTTGTGCTTTAGAAATTAATGATTTAAGTCTGTTAAGATTGGTGTTAGTCCACAAAATGAGAGTGAAAGCACCCTAACCACTGACATCCACGGCATGGTAAACTATACCTCCCGTCAGGCTCCTGACTGAGTCTGTGAGAGTTAATGGGAGACCAAGAGTAGGATGAGACTTGGTTCTTTAAACGGGTGATCTGTTCTCTCTGTTTTTCATACATGGGGTAGAGTTAGATTGGTAGCATGGTCGTCTAATCACTTTAAGGTTATTCTACTCATGTGATTCTTTTGGTCAGCTGTTGATTTACATTCTTAGTTGGTTTGCTAGTTTCTTTTGGATTTGGTTTGCGGCATTTGTACTACGTGCTTTGTTTGTACTCATAGCTTGCCTCCTTGTCCATATCCTTTTGTACTTTGTTTTGTTTTTTGTTAAAGGTCTTGTTTCTTACTGTTGAAAGTAATGTCCCCATTTGGAATTATAAGACCTTGCAGAAGAGCTTATCAGGTAAAGGATCTCTCCACCAATTGGTAGAGAGGCTCAATTCCTTATTAGCTCTTAGCAGGGTCATGAAGGCCTTTATTACATTACTCGACAGTCTAATGCAGGATCTCGTCCTAATCTAGCCGCAAGACAGAAACTTCCAGTTTCTGCCCTGCATCACATTCAACACTAACAATGAAAATTGAATGGAGGATAAATGACTATCAGTTGTAGTAACAAGAAAACATTAGTTTTTAGTATCTTTTTTATGATACCAAAAATCTCCCAAACCTGCTCGAAACTGGGGTCTCCTGCTGAACCATACCTTCTTTAGAGGGGGTGGGTATCATGAGGGGATTTGAACAGACCACATGGGAGTAAACCATGGGCCCGATCCTTTCTAGTAACCCCTTGTTGGTTAATTTTTAGTATCTTTGGAAAACAGGGGGACTAGCTAATTAACTGTACTTTTGTTTGATATATCATGTGATTTCCTAATTCAGTACAAGTACTAGTTATTAGCGGTAAAACTCTCCATGCTTCCTAAATGATAAACAACACATGCTTTGGTTCATGTTCTGGAAGGGTAGTCGGAGTTTTTCATCTTTATCCTATATTAGTTGTTTCTTTTGATGTTGTTGCACTTTCTCTTGGTTCTTAGAGTAGTTGTAACATGGTGTCAGTTCCAGTAGTTTAGCCCTTTAGTTTAAGTAAATACAATGTTTTCATAAAATGTTTCTCCTCCTTTCTGTTTGAGATTTACTGATAGTGGCTAATTGGTTCAGATTATTAATGCTGTCATGAGTGGAAGAGATGTTCTAGTGATTATGGCTGCAGGAGGTGGCAAGAGTCTCTGTTACCAGCTTCCAGCTATTCTTCGTGATGGAGTTGCTCTTGTTGTCAGCCCACTGCTTTCTTTGATTCAGGACCAGGTTCTCTTAAATTCTGTCCTTCATTCACCCGAACTTTTGTATCTGAAGATTTCAATCTGGTTTGGTGACAAGAATAATTACTTTAGGTGATGGGCTTGGAAGCTTTGGGGATTCCAGCTCATATGTTGACATCAACTACAAGTAAGGAGGAAGAGAAGTTAATATACAAGGCCCTCGAAAAGGGTGAAGAAGATTTGAAAATCTTGTATGTGACGCCAGAAAAGATATCAAAGAGTAAGAGGTTTATGTCAAAACTTGAAAAGTGCCATCATGCTGGTCGTCTCTCCCTAATTTCTATTGATGTGAGTATGTCACATTCACCATCTCATCATACCTTGTTGTCAAATATGCGTATTACTTCCATTATCCTCATAGTAGTCATGCTAGTTCAGTTATCTGGTACTGAGCGGTCTTATACGGCTGATATATGACTAGTTCAAGAGAAGTTACCATGTAGGAACCAGGCTACAATCCTCTGATCTGAGATACCATAAATCTTAGAACCACCATAACCTAGTTAATACCTCGAATGAATCAATCCTCCTTTATGAAAACTTGGTATACCTGCTTACTTTTTAATTGATGGACAAATTATGACGTCATATTGTGTGCTATTAACTACCTTCTGTATAGTGTACTTAAATGGGCTTTAAGATAGGATGATTAACTTGCATGTTGTCACATATTGCGGTACATATGTTTTTGTCTTTAATTATTTTCTTGGCCTTGTGCCACTCACTGCTCTCTGAGGATGGGTTCCTTGCCATTTATAGGCTGATTCCCCCTTCTTTTTTCTTCTGTATAGTGTACTTAAATGGGCTTTAAGATAGGATGATTAACTTGCATGTTGTCACATATTGCGGTACATATGTTTTTTTGTCTTTAATTATTTTCTTGGCCTTGTGCCACTCACTGCTCTCTGAGGATGGGTTCCTTGCCATTTATAGGCTGATTCCCCCTTCTTTTTCTGACTGCCTATCCATTGTATTTAATGTGTGTAATCTGTACATTGTTTTTTTTCCCCCTCAGAAATGTTAAATACCAGCCTAATGTTCCATGATGTTAGCTCTCTCAAATTTTAACAATCATTTTCTAAGCTCTGATATGTGTGTTATTTGGCAGGAGGCACATTGTTGCAGCCAATGGGGCCATGATTTTCGACCCGATTACAAAAATCTTGGTATCCTCAAGACTCAGTTTCCCAATGTTCCAATGATTGCTTTGACTGTATGTCCCTGATCTATCTTTACAGCTTTACTTTTTATGATATCTAAAGGGAGGCCCGACATCTGGAAAAACTTCTTGCATTACTGTTATCCCTATAACTCAAATAGACATAAGTTTTCAATAAAATAAAAAATAATAATTTAAAAAAAAAAAAAAAAAAAAAAAAAAAACTCGATTCCAACATTGGTTAAAACTAACTGACCTATGCTCCATATTAAGGAGCTAGATTGAAAGGCGTTGGTCTGTCTACTTCTTGTTTCGACTAACTACCTCATTAGGAAGTGATATTATGTGACAGAAGATGTCCTTTTTTCTAATAAGAAAGTGAAAAATGTAGCTATTGCCCCAAATTTTTTTCCACTGTGTCACTTCGGTAGCCAGACTTATGAAGCGTCAATTATGTCAACATTGCTATCCAACAGTAACTAAATGAACATGTATTAACTTTTTCAGGGTCCAGTTGGTCAAGCCAGGTTAAAATTTGTCAATTCTTGGCCATCTTAGCCCTGAAATAGTGACAAATTTTGATTTGGTTTTTGTCTTAAATTGGATAACTGACAAATGTAGACCGAACACGACCATTTTTAGTAAAATAGTGCATGGAGTATGTACTATTTACATCGGCTCTGAATCCAGCACAATGATGCATGGAGTATTTACTATTTACAATTATGAGAATCAAATCCTTAATATATTGGGGTATTTCTATCAATTCAAATTGTATTAGTGACAGGGGTACAAGAGGCGGTTTTGAGTGCAAATATCACCTCCATTTCTTGACTATAAGAAATGTAAAAAAATTGCAAGTATTCATTTGCTTGCTTGCCTCTTAACTGAAGTTTTGTCAAGTTGATGGCTTTCGTTGTCTATTTTCAGGCAACTGCTACCCAGAAAGTCCAAAGTGATCTGATGGAGATGCTCCACATTCCAAGATGTGTAAAGTTTGTCAGCACAGTCAACAGGCCAAATCTCTTTTATATGGTGTGCTTACTTGTTTGTAGTTTCTGGCTTTGTATTTTAAGAGCTGCATCCATAATTCCTTATGCCATAGGTACGAGAGAAGTCTTCAATTGGCAAAGTGGTGGTTGATGAAATCGCTGAATTCATTCGAGACTCTTATTCAGACAACGAATCTGGCATCGTTTATTGCTTCTCTAGAAAAGAATGTGAACAGGTCTGTTTTTTGTTTATTTTCCACTGTTAGCTCCTTTTCATCAACTGTCACAAATTGTTTGTATGTTCATTTAATACGCATGCATAGATTAGGAGGCATTTGGATATAATTGAAATTAGTGTAATCTCCTTTTAGCTGTGAAGGTGAGCATGAAAAAGTTGTCATTTCTAAAATTGCTGAAAATGATGATATATTTATCAAAATCCAGAAGTGATTGTAGTTTAAGCAAGTTTGAAAGCACATTGATTTATTTTAAATTCGTACAATACAACCACTTGATAGTGGCTGGGTAAACTTTTTTTTTTTTTTTTTTTTATAAACTAAGAAAAAGAAAAGTTTTCTGCCTTGAATAGACTATAAATATATATTCATTGCATACTCATTCTCTTAGGCTGTAGCACCAAATTTTCCAGTTTGTGGTGGATGATTAGAGCTTTACTACTTCTACATTTGGAATTTAGGTTGCAAAGGAGTTGCGTGAGAGGGGAATATCAGCTCATCATTATCATGCAGATATGGACGTAAATGCACGTGAAAATGTTCATATGCGGTAACGTCATTGAACAATTGTAGAGATGGTTTGCATATATCTATATATATACGCGCGCGCGCGCGCACAGGCCTGCTCTGCTAAGGAGGTTTGTTCCTTAGTTGAGAAACGGATTTTCATATTTTGACCACTTTTCGATCACACATTCACATCTTAACCGTTCAGTTTTTGGGTCTTAATGTATAGATCACTTATGCAAATTTTCAGCCAAATCGATGATTGGTAAGGTATTGAACTCGATTAAATCAATGAGCGAACCGAATATGTCCAACCTGAACCGTTCGTGTTCATAATTGTAAATTGCAATTTTGGATACCTTAACGATCATCAATTTGGCTGAAAATTTGCAGAATTGAGCTATATGATAAAGTAATCTGGGGTTCACATCCAAAACCAATTGGCAATGGATGGAGTGGCCCAAACCTTTATAAACCCATAGACAAGGTCCCATTTTTCCCATGTGCGAATTTTCAAGCCATACATGTGGACAATTTTGGGTGACGTGGAGTCCGTGTGGACGCGAGGCATGCACACGTGGGTAACCTCTTCAATTGGCAAAGTGGTGGTTGATGAAATCGCTGAATTCATTCGAGACTCTTATTCAGACAACGAATCTGGCATCGTTTATTGCTTCTCTAGAAAAGAATGTGAACAGGTCTGTTTTTTGTTTATTTTCCACTGTTAGCTCCTTTTCATCAACTGTCACAAATTGTTTGTATGTTCATTTAATACGCATGCATAGATTAGGAGGCATTTGGATATAATTGAAATTAGTGTAATCTCCTTTTAGCTGTGAAGGTGAGCATGAAAAAGTTGTCATTTCTAAAATTGCTGAAAATGATGATATATTTATCAAAATCCAGAAGTGATTGTAGTTTAAGCAAGTTTGAAAGCACATTGATTTATTTTAAATTCGTACAATACAACCACTTGATAGTGGCTGGTTAAACTTTTTTTTTTTTTTTTTTATAAACTAAGAAAAAGACAAGTTTTCTGCCTTGAATAGACTATAAATATATATTCATAGCATACTCATTCTCTTAGGCTGTAGCACCAAATTTTCCAGTTTGTGGTGGATGATTAGAGATTTACTACTTCTACATTTGGAATTTAGGTTGCAAAGGAGTTGCGTGAGAGGGGAATATCAGCTCATCATTATCATGCAGATATGGACGTAAATGCACGTGAAAATGTTCATATGCGGTAAAGTCATTGAACAATTGTAGAGATGGTTTGCATATATCTATATATATACGCGCGCGCGCACACACAGGCCTGCTCTGCTAAGGAGGTTTGTTCCTTAGTTGAGAAACGGATTTTCATATTTTGACCACTTTTCGATCACACATTCACATCTTAACCGTTCAGTTTTTGGGTCTTAATGTATAGATCACTTATGCAAATTTTCAGCCAAATCGATGATTGGTAAGGTATTGAACTCGATTAAATCAATGAGCGAACCGAATCTGTCCAACCTGAACCGTTCGTGTTCATAATTGTAAATTGCAATTTTGGATACCTTAACGATCATCAATTTGGCTGAAAATTTGCAGAATTGATCTATATGATAAAGTAATCTGGGGTTCACATCCAAAACCAATTGGCAATGGATGGAGCGGCCCAAACCTTTATAAACCCATAGGCAAGGTCCCATTTTTCCCATGTGCGAATTTTCAAGCCATACATGTGGACAATTTTGGGTGACGTGGAGTCCGTGTGGCCACGAGGCATGCACACGTGGGTAACCTAGCTCTGATACCATGATAAAGTAATCTGGGGTTCACATCCAAAACCAATTGGCAATGGATGGAGCGGCCCAAACCTTTATAAACCCATAGGCAAGGTCCCATTTTTCCCATGTGGGATGTATATATTCTCAACACTATATATTAGGACCTAAAAACTGAATGGTTATGATGTGAATATGTGATCGAAAAGTGGTCAAAATATGGAAATCCGTTGCTTAGAACGGACCTCCTTAGCAGAGCAAGATTATATATAATTTGATTAGTGGCTCCATGGAATTACATAATTGTTGATTTTTTTGGGACAATCTTGCTCAAAGCTTAACTTGCATTTAACCACTTTAGAGTTACATTTCTTCAAATTCTGGATGCAATTTTTGGTTTATTTCTATAAATGAGTTTAGTATAGATGGAATTGAAACCCCGATGATATGCACTTTATTCTTTTCCCCATTTTCATTTGTGCCAAGTCTTTCACCTATGTGTTTGAGATCTATCTTGTTCACAAACTCCTAAATTAGTCCTTGCACAAATATGACTTATAATTGTCTGATCCCTAAGAAAGCCATTCTTTGAGGACGGGACTTCTGAAACATCATATTTTAGTCAAATGTCATAGCAAAGGTGTTGTTGTCTATAAGATCAAGAGCCTTAGATTCGCATAGACAAATTTTTTTGATTTGGCTTTGGTACCCTATGAAGTAAATAAGGAATACTTGGTGAGAGAAAAAGTGTTTCTTTAAGGTTAACTTTGGAAAACACACCATGTTGATTGCATTCCTAGATCATGTGTTGGAAGTAAAAAGCTTAGGAATCTTTCTAATAATTGGCCCATTGTGGAAAATAAGACGCTTTCAACTCGCTATATCTTACTTTGGTTTAAAGTACTATAAAGTAAAGAAATTTAACTGTATGATGCAATTGTGCATGTATAAATTAAAATTTTGAAAGGAGAGGCCGCTTCTTGTTTCCCCTGCTTCATCTTCCTCTAATTTTGTTCTGGATAGCTTGATTTCTTTTCACCATTATTTACTGCAACCTGCAAGTTCCCTTTCCTTGTAATTTTTGACTTCTTGAAAAATTATAATCTCGCTGCTAGCTTGCCATTATAATTTAGAGATATATATTTACCTAATGCTTTCATATACATACATACAAATATATATATATATATAT